>VUQH01029312.1:40855-62206 GCA_015106775.1 Etroplus canarensis | reverse complement strand
TGGAATTTAACATGTATTGCAACTGTGTGTCTTATCTCATGAACCACTGACTGTACAGCTGTATTTAGGCAATTAAGACTCACCAAGTAGTGAACAAGGCCTAAGTAATCTTTTATTTTATTTAATTCATAAGTGAAATTCAGACCACTTGGACACATCAGCTTTTTTCTCAAATTCCTGTGGATCTGTTTTAGATCTGGATAAAAACTGTGCTTTAGCTCACAAACAAATGATTGTTACGTATATTTTGCATACATTAAACTCTATATCCGATCCCATCCAGAGTTCATCTGGGTCAGATCTGGATCTGCAGCTTGTCCAGATTATTACTCTGTAGAATCAGAATGTATTTTTACAGTGCTTTTTTCTCATTCAAGTAAAAAGTTGGCTAAAATGGAAAACCAAATCGACCAAAATGACTGTGGATCACACTTTACACAATCAGAATGTCCTTTTAGAGGGTCTTTGACCTGTTCCAGTCAAATTTGGCCCACAAAGGCACTGGCCCGGGTCTGGGAGATATTAATTGTCTTTTGACAAATCTGTCACATCTAGTTTTCCTTATACTGGGCCTTAGTGCAGCCCCTCTGTTCATCCTCTGTCTCAAACAAGCAGTCTCAGTTCAGCTGAAGCCAAGTTTCTAAAGATTTGCTGCCCCTAGCAAACAAAAGATTTAAACAGCAGGTGGTAGGGCTTCTGTGTTCACAGCCAGAGCTGTGTGCCTGAGATGACCATATTAGAGATATTCACTTTCACTGATAAGATTGAGAGCCAGAAGTAAGAAAAACTATCCGAGCAGCTTGTAGCCTGAGATTTTGACTCACTGGTATTACTTGCACATATGCTGGCCTCTTTATTTAAAACGTTCTTATTCTGATTCTGATTGATTTGGTTGAAATCTCTGTGAAAGTCACAACTTACTTTGCAAACATATAAACGGTGTATTCAATAATAAGTGTGGCTTCTACACTGCTATAATCATGAATGCCCAGACTGAAAGATCACTGATCTTAGAGGGAGGAAAGCAAAGACTTGAATCCTGAGTCACTCTGTACTTACATTCCACACCAATCCGAGAGATGGCCTTTGTCAAACACACACATGCAGAGTTTCAAACAGACAGACAGGAAGAGGAAGGGATTCAGCTGCCTCCTCCGCATGCAACTCACAAAATGAAAGCTAGGTGCAGTCACTGTGAAAGGCATAGATATGCTGAGTGGTCTGACATCTTCACTGTGAACTTGCAGACGGAGCATGCAGTCAAAAGGTAGGGTAACTTGTAACTTGCAAAGTCTTCAGCACAATTGGAGCTCACTAATTCACAAATTACATATTGCCTCTGAGTCTTAATATAAAGCTGACTGAAGCTTTCTTAGTTGATGGAAGTGATACTGATCTCATCTTATGCACTATAAAAAATAATTCTGATAATAAAAATAGTCTTCCAAATTCACGCAAGGCTTATTATTATAAGTACCCAAGTGATTTGTTTATTGGATATACGTGCTTGTGTTGGAGTCGTGTTTTTATTTTTTTTATTTATTTTTTTTTTCATTTATACAAACTTTTATTAATACCCCAATGGGGAAATTCCAACTTTCCAATCTCAACACATTCAATTTTTATGTAACACACTTAACATGTAGTTCTGAGAGACACAAGCACAGACAGAACCAGTAACATACAGCGGTGGAGAGGTGAGAAAAACAGCAGCTCATTACAGGTGCCAGGGAGCAATGTGGGGGGGGGTTTGGTGCCTTGCTCAGAGGCACCTCGGGGTGCAGTCTCATTTCATCTCTGCAACATTCTGAAAAAAACATGATCTTTTAAGTTTTAATAGTTTTTAAAAATTCAGGTATGCTTGTTTTATATGCAAGGTTTTATATAGACTTTCCCCACCTACATTAAGCATTTTTTCATCAAAATCTGACAGCAGGGTTGGCACCAGGGCCACCACTAGAGGGGACGTTGAGGGGCCTTATAGGTGCAACATATTTAGACAAGCTAAAGGGAAGTAAATATTAGAATAGCTTATCTACAACAATAAAGGGCAGCACAGTGGTGAGGTGGTTATCCCTGTCACCTCGCAGCAAGAGGGTCCAGGTTCAAATCCAGAAGCCGGCCAGCTTAGACCCCTCTGTATGGAGCTTGGATGTTCTCTCAGGGTGCTACAGCTTCCACCCACAGTCCAAAGATGTGAGAAAGGGGCTAACTGGCAATTTGAAATTAACCGTAGGTGTGAATGTGAGCATGAATGGTTGTCCGTCTCTCTGTGTTGACTGTGCGACAGACTGGTGACCTGTCCAGGGTGTGCCTTGCTCTTCGCCCCATGACAGTTGGAATAGGCTCTAGCGCCCCCCGTGACCCTGAATTGGAAGCAGATGAAAAATGAATGAATGGCAAAAAATGGGTGCTTTACATATCCCACTTTTAAGGCATATCTCAAATGGTGGATGATGGCAAATCAGGTCTGTGACATTTTTAGTCTGTTTTTTATGATGTGTTGTTTGTATTTGGTTTTTTTTTTTATTCTGAAGTATATCAATATGCTTTGTTTTGTTCTTTTCTGTCTGTTTAATAGAAGTTTAGGTGACCTGCCCAAGGACTACAGATGTAAACTAGCTGTTTTGCTGAAATCTGACATGTTTACATTTTATATTTCCTTATACTGATGTTCATTAACAATGTCCCTGTAAAATAAATAAAGAAAGGGAAGTGTAAAAATATGTCTGCAGTGTTAATAATCAGAATGAGAATACTTAATCCCAGGGGGGAAATTGCTTAATATATCTAAAAGCAAACTCATTAGCAGTTGTTAGAAAATATGGATGATTGGAAGTAATATAGTAACAAACATGTGTCTTAATAAGACCCAAGCAGATTTCCAGCCAAATAAACTAAATCTTGTCTGTGGCATATTTGCACAGACACATCAGAGGCATGTTAAAGTCAGAGCATATACGTTTTTCAGTACAGTCTCCATGCACGCTTTTCTGGAAATACAAACTACCCGACCACAGAGCCCTCTTCTGCCCCATTCAGTGTCCCCATCCATGAAAGAGTCCATTTAAAGCTTTAGAGGCTGGATATGACCTGAGTTTACTGTCTAAGGGGTATTAGCCTAATTCCTTCTGTGTTCAGTCAGAGAGTACTGGTCATGGGGAGTTGATGAGGACTGTAGGACCCTGTTAAGGGTGCAGAGACTGAGGAGATTATTTTCTTCCCAAATAAGCTTTAATCTTCAGGCAAGAACAATCATTATGTGACATTTATAGTGTTTCTTTGTAATGTATTTTAATAATTTTATTCTACTTCAAATTCTGTATTTTTTTTTTATCAGTGTATACCCCAAACACACACAGGGGTCAGTGTGTGTAGTTTCCAGTATTTTTCTTCTGAGGCTAGAACCAAACTGGAAAGTATTTTGGTGGACAAACTAAAAAAAAAGGTAAAATACTGAAGGGATGAGTAGAATTTTGAGCTCTGACTTTACTCCTAGGGCAGCCATTTTCAATAGCCAGGAGAGAAAACTGTGTCAGGTAGAATACTATTAATAAAAAATGACATTAATTCAATGCAGACCTAAACAAAGTCAGATCATAACATATTTTCCTCCATTTTTAGTTGGGGCAACAACCTAGTTCAACAGTATGAATACCTTCCAGAAGACTGTCTGAAAATCCATTTGCTTGCTGTGCAAAACTTTACCTGCTGGCCCAAAAAAAACATAATAAATATAATAAATTTTTAAAAAAAATACATGAGAAGATTCATATATTTAGGAGGTTGGACCAATAGTGGTGTAATTCTTTGGGAAAAATGTACAGGATGGGCACTCAGTTTGCATTGCAGTTTAGCCTTTTTGTTACTTTCATCTGCAGCCACCAGAAAATTACCCATCAGAAATATAACAATGCAGTTAAGTAAGTAAGCATTCATATATTTCAGGAAATATAATCTTAATGTGTCCCCAGTGCCACTATTTGTGAAGGGAAATCTTAATGCTTCAGTTTACCTAGACATTTTGGATAATTCTATGTTTCCAGCTTTGAGAGAACAGTTTGAGGAAAGACCTTTCTGTTCTGACATGACTGTGCCCCAGTGCGCAAAGCAAGGTCTATAAAGGCATGGTTGGATGAGTATGGTGTGGACAAACTTGACTGGCCAGCACAGAGTCCTGACCTCAACCCCATCCAACACCTTTGGGATGAACTAGATTGTGAGCCAGAGCCTCTTGTCAAGTATCAGTTTCTGTCCTCATAAATGGATGAATGAGAAAAAAAAATCCACAGACACACCAAAATCATATATTAAACCTTTCCAGAAGAGTGGAAGTTGTTATAGCTGTAAAGGGGGACCAACTTCATATTATTGCCTGTGGATTTTTAAAATTTGTTGTCAGTGGAACGTTGTCCATATGTCAAGGAAGTAGACAGAGCAAAGGCTATTAACACAATCTTCAGAAACCAAAGAGTGTCCAGTCTTTTTCATCCCAAATCAAAAGTAAGAATGAGCACAAATGAAAGACTCAGAAACAGAGAGACAGAAAAACCAATATGTACTATTAACGTGTGTGTTCCCTAAAAACACAGTGCACCGTTGCTGGATATTAAAAGAAAAAATATCTTACATTTCCACTTGAAAGGAGCATGTTGGTTTTACATTGTCTCTGTAATGACTTAGTTTGATTTTCCAATGACTCATCAAAAGGCTGCTGAGCTGTTTGAACGCTGGAATAAGAAAGTTGCTCCGTCTCCAATTCATGTAAGTGTCTCTGGATGACAGCATCAACTAAATGACAAATACAAACATCAATATTCTTCATGGGGACTTCTTTGCATTTAAAATGTCTTGCTGAGAAAGGCAAGGCCCCTTTTCTGATTCTGTCATTACCTCAGCTCTCCTACAGAGGCAACAGCAACCCTTCATCTATTACTCTTACTACCTGAAACTCGTTTACAGTTTTGTACTCTGGTCCCTTCTTTATCTCTTCCCTTAAACCCATATGTGGGCCAGAACAAAATTTATGTGAACAAAATATCATCTAGTTGCATCTTCAGTTCCCCAAACAGTGCTATCAGCCCAGTCAACAGAGACTAAGCCACTCTTCCACAATCATCTCACCCACCACATTCCTGGTCAGCATCTCTCCCCCTTTTCCGCTCCCTCGGTCTGATGTGTCACGTCTGAGAGGGGAGGGAGGATCGAGTGTCTACCGTTCCTCCCATCACCTGTGAAATTTCAGAGCTTGGCCATGGTGAAAGGGGGTATTGTGTCCCCATGATGAGGAATGCCCTTGCATCGCTCGTCAAAGAAAAGGCCTCATTTGGCCAGGAATTTGGAGGGATCTCGAGAAGTATAGGGAGAGTTTCTCATGGGTGGGGATAGGAAGCCGAAGGCCTTCGCAAGCCAGACAGGAGAGGGACAAATCTGAATATCAACCAGTAAAAGATCAGAATTCACCAAATAGAAAATCATCACATGGTGTTTCTTTTCATTTCATTATTTTCTAAATTTTTTAAATCATTTTTATTTCTCTTCCGTGGTCAGTGAAAAATTGAACCTTTTTCTTTTTTTAGCAGTAAGGTCAGTTACATTAGGCATTTTAAAATTAGTCTTAAAACACTTAGTGCTGATCACCTCATTTTCAACAATTTATTGTGGTTTAAGAGGGAATCTAAAAGTTGTTATTTCGTGTGGTGAGGCTGCCACCTGCTGGTGAAAGCTACAAATAACACTTTGATGTATTTAAAATGACTGATATGAACAAGAATACCTCAGAATAAATATTCATAGCAATTACAGTAGTGTGCAAACGTCTTGAGTCACCCCTCTTTTTTATTTTTATTTTTTTATTTTTTAAATTTGCTTTCAAGGAGCCAGACTTTCTTGTCATGTTCTAAAGTGGTCTTGAGCAATAGTTCTCCAGGCTTTATGATAGTCAAAGTGTTTCCTTGGCTGCTTCTTCAACTATTATCTCCAGTCCTTGTATGTGACCTTTCTCAGAGGAATGGTTATTTTGTTTGTTTGTTTGTTAAGCCACTTTAACAATGACCTATGAGTCATTCAAGCATAAAAAGGCACCAAACAGACAAGATGAACCAGTGCTGTGTCTACACATGATGACTTACCAAAGAACTAATTGCATCTTTAGGAACTTTGTCAAAAGCAGATAAATGCAATTTGTTCCCATTTCTTCAGCTGAATCTAAAATATGCTAAATATTGCCTGATTTGACAGGCATAAAATAGCATTTTTGTACCAGCAAGGTGATTCCCAAAGAGCTATTAAAATTTGGCATATCTTGACATGGTGTGTAGTGTGTCCTGGAGGACAAAAAGAAGAAGTGTAAGGTCTTAAAAAAATACAGCAAATGGACAGTGTTTGAAAGTCACGTCCTTAAGAAATAGGGGAAAAAATCCATCAAACATCTGACACAAGACCTGAGAGATGCATCGGGTCCTTCAGTTGATCCATCGACTGTCTGCCAAAGCCTCATCCAAAAAGGCCTCAATGGAAGGATGGCTGTCAAGGAATCCTCCACAAGGAAGGGAAACAGGGAGAAAAGTATGAGGTATGCCAAATTACACAAGAATTGGACTGAATCAATTAGAATCAGAATACTTTATAAATCCCAGGGGGGAAATTGCATTTCGTTACAGGATGCTCTGTTAGTAATAAATAAACATAAATTTGAAAAGCAGAAAAATGAGGATTAAAATATATAAACACATATGTATAAAGTGCAATATGTGACACAAATGACTCCAAAATGAAACCCTGTGTACTATATGTATAAGATGTGGCAATAGAAAGAAACTAGTCAAGGAGTTACAGGGAGGAGTTATAGAATCTGATGTCCACAGCAGGAATGAGTTCCTGTGGTCTTCTGTGGTGCACCGTGGTGGAATGAGTCTGCTGCTGAACGTGCTCTTGTCCAGCACGTCATGGAGAAGGTGTGAAGGACTGTCCAACATTTTCCTTAACTTGGACAGCATCCTCCTTTCTGACACCCCTGTCAGAGAGTCGAGCTCCACACTCACAGCGTTGCTGACCTTGTGGATCAGTTTATTGAGTCTGTTGGTGTCCACCGCTCTCAGTCTGCTGCCCCAGCACGCTACAGCATAGAGGATGGCACTGGCTACCAGAGGCTCATAAAACGTCTTGAGCGTCGTCCGGCAGATATTTAAGGACCTGAGTCGTCTCAGAAAATAGACACACCTCTGGCCCTTCTTGTAAACAGCTTCTGTGTGTTTAATGAAGTCCAGTTTATTGTCAGTGTGAACACTGATGTATTTGCAGTCCTTCACTATCTCCACACAGATCCCATGAATGGAAACAGGGGTCACTGGTGTTTTGGTCCTTCTCATGTCCACAACCGGTGCTTTAGTCTTCCTCACATTAAGCTACAGATGGTTCTATGTACACCATGTGACAAAGTTGCCCATTACAGTCCTGTACTCTTTCTCATCACCCTCTCTGGTACACAAAATTAGTGGCAACGGGTCTTGAGGAGCAGTGAAACCAAATTAGAAATTTTTGGTTCAAATCATTGCCAGTATGTATGGAGGAGGTCAGGGGAGAGGAACAACAGTGAGTGTTTACAGCCATCTGTGGCATACCTCGGCCTTTTCTCCCCGTTTCCCTGTCTCGTGATTGCTTTCCCGACAGCCAGCCTTCCACTGAGACCACTTCCGATCAGGCTTTGGCGACCAGTAGATAATGTCCCTGTAGTGTAGAGGTTTACACATTAGAATTACAAGTGAAAGGTCCCTAGTTCAATTCCAGGTGAGGACACAAGCCTTTGCAGCAGGAAGAGCATCCAATGTAAAACCTCTGCTAAACTACCAATGCAGATTAATCTGCTGTGGCGACCCCTTGGGGGAGAATACAATGGAAAGGCTTAGCGAACAGTAGATGAATCGACTGAAGGGTCAGATGCATCTCTCAGTCACATTTTAGCTGGATTTATTAACATTGCTCATGGACATAACTTTATGATACCGATCATCTGCTATAGACAGCTTCTTTAGGTCTACCACATCTTCCTTTGTCCTCCACTTGTCTAATTAATTTTTTAAGGACAGACTGCACACTATGTTGAGATATGCCAAGTTTTCAGCTAACAGCCCTATAGGAATCACCTTATTGGTGCAAAAATACAGTGTTATGCCAAACTGTGGTACATTTAACTAAAGGAATGGGAAGAAATTGTGTTTGATAGTAATAAACTGCCTAAAAATAAAATGTTATTTTGGTTCCTAGCTAAGTTGTCTGTTATGTGTAGACACAGGGTTTGGTGCCTTTTGAGGATTGAGTGAGTCATCGGTCAGTGTAAAAAAAAATAACAGTCCTCTGAAAATGGTCAGGTACAAGGACTTCACTATAAAAGAATGAAACGTCCCCAGCGTCCAAAGAAAAACTTTGAAAGTGCTTCAGAAAGCCTGGAGAACTGTTGCTCAAGACCACTTGAAAACATTACATGGTAGTCTGTTTTGCACAGTTCTGTGTATAGGTTGACCAGATGACCAGCTTAATGTGAGACTGTGCAGCATTTTTATCCCACGGTTCCCTGTCCCACTTATCGAAACCATGTCCTACATGTTGATTGGTTCTAGTTTTCAAATTTTAACACTACAGAAGACATTTTTCCAAAGTCTTGCTTTTATTGAACGTCTGTGGAGAAAGGCTGTCATCGTAGATCTCCTGATTTTTGACATGTCTAACTAACACAGACTAACTTGTCTGAGAGTGAGGAGGTTTGGTTTTCTGCCATAATCTGGTCCACACTACCTACCGTTTGGTGGCGCTAATGCGCCGACCTCAAACAGGCATCAAAAGGAGAAGAAGAAGCTCAGCGGGAGTAACGTGTGTTTGTTTGTTTACTGGCTGCTGTCGGAGGTAAGTTTACCATCAAATATGTTTATTAAGGTTCAGGTTAGCGCTCCGTTTTAAAGTGTAATGTCTTTACCCCGGTTCGGAAAACGAGTGAGACAAATTTACTCCACCTTACCTTCGCGCAACGCTAGCTTTAGCTGGAAGTTGCGGTTGGGGCTCACCTACTGTAAAGAGGGGCAGCTGCTGAAAGAAATGGACATTTAGGTCTGCGTTGCTCATCGTATAAGAGGCAGGACTAACACCACATCACTGCGGCCGCCACAGTTCATGTGGTCGGCAGAAAACCGAGCATAAACCGGCCTGAACAAACCTCGTCCTTTAGCTTGTACCTACAGCTACAGTAGAAGGTGTTCCTCATGTTGTTTTACACTCGCTTGGGGGGGTAAATAGAGACCCAGCCTGATGCCTGAGCTAAATCAGCACCCCTCTCATAGTCTCAGAGCGGTGGTAGCTGATATAGAGACCGGCTAATAGTCCAGTCAGAGGCATCAGTGGGACTCATAAGCAGTTCTGGTGTTAGGAAGACAGCTGCTCGGCACGAATGCTGCCTCTAATTGTGGTTTCTGTGTCTGCTGACTGTTGGCATTTCTCCTGCCGTCCTACAGCAAAATGGTTGAAGACCTGGTCCAAGCAGGTGGCAGTAAAACGCTGCTTGTCCGCCACTTACCAGCTGAGCTCAGCCAAGAAGAAAAAGAGGACCTCCTGAAGTATTTTGGAGCTGATTCAGTCAGGGTCTTCTCGAACAAGGGGCATCTGGTAGGCCGTTCCCCCCGCTGATGCCACCCCGGGCACATTTCACATCCCGAGATTCATTTGAGTCGCCGCCTGGTCTGAACATTTCTGTCTGTCTCCACAGAAACATGCCGCCTTCGCAACGTTCAGCAGTGAGAAGTCGGCAGCTAAGGTAAGAGTTTTGTTTCCTGCTTCCTCTGGTTTTCTCTTAGGTTGTTCTGTATGCTCAGTCCTCATTACATCTCTTTTAGGCTCTCAGCAGGCTCCATCAGTTGGAGATTCTTGATCGGACACTTGTTGTGGAGTTTGCAAAAGGCCAAGATCACATAACAGTGTTAAAGGACCCTCCAGTGTCCAACAGGTAAGTTGTTTGGGCTGCACAGAATTTACACTAGTGAATAAATGGGCTCGTAATCCCTGTTAGGTAGAGGCAGACGTTGTTTGCTCTTGAAGTAGTCTAAACCCCCCCCTCTACTTTTTTTTTGCAGTGGTAAAAATGTCAAAGAGCAGAAGAAGCAGGAGAGCAAGCAGCCAAATATTCCCCTCATAGAGACCGGCGTTGCACCGAGCCTCGGGTAAGAATGAAAGCATGTCATCGTGCAGCTTGTGTGACACGAGCAAAGGAAGCATTTTATTTTTAGCTTTTTGTTTTGGCTGATGTTATTCTCTTGTGCATTATTCATTAGACATGTTGGTGAATTCTAGCATTTGTTCTGTTTGCTGAGGTAAAAAAGTAACACATTCTGCCTTTTAGTGACAAGCCCTGTCTCCCATTACTCTAAGTGTGTAAGTCGTTACCTGCCCAAACTTTACCTTAGTCCATTTAATATGCACGTGTGACACATGTTCTCCAAACCTCGGTCAGAGTGTTGTCAGTTTGGCTGTGTAGAAATTGCCTGGAGGCTCGCTGACAGTAAACCTGGATGAGAATCTGAGAGTTGTAGTTGGGAGCTGTCAGACGCCTTGTGTCCAATTAGATAGCCAGGCCGCCACTGAGCGCCTGACAGGCCGTCTGTCCTGCCAGTTGGTGGGACCAGGTGGTCTTTGATACCTTTCGCTCCAATTCTGACAGTTTGTCTCGTTGCAGCTACAGCAATCAAGCCTCAAACTTAAGAGCTCCATATTCTAACTCTGGTCTAAACAGTGTACTGTCTGGTTAGACCAGTATCTTACATTTCATTTGGTCTTTTAGACTGGATTTGTGACACATCAGAATGACCTGCTAGCTGCACGTTTTAGTTATATACGGCATGAATTCACTAGTTTGTCTAGCACTTTATTTATTTCAATCTTGGGCAAAGGACCAATGATGATGTGCTTTTTCACCTTTTGTTCACTATTCTTTTGGTCATTTTAGAAGCTGCATAATTAGTTGATTAATGCATATGTGCAAATAAGTTAAACAGTGTTTAAAGGGAATTTAAAGTAATGATTAGCTGCAGTCCTTTTGTTGGTTCACCAATTTTATTAGTAGATAAAATATAGCTATTTTAGACACATTTAAGTTGTTCTGTGCAAATTATATGATAATAATTAGGAAAATATGTGCATTTATTTTGGTAATTTTAATTTTTATTTCACTGTTTGGAAGAATACATATTCTCTTTAGGATCAGAGCACATTATCACTATGGAGTTGAGGCCAGAAGAGCATTTATACCAGAGGTCCACAGTGACCCCCCCCCCATCCGCATTTTTCAGCATAAATCAAACTAACCTTTTCTGACCTGAATTTTCTGCTTCAGCTTTTATATCTTCAATTTTTTCTTGCTTTGAGTTCACTGATACAGGACATATAATATAGATTTATTAAACCGCCAACCTGGTGACAGCCGTGGCTGAAGGCGTTATGTTTTTGGGTTGTCTGTCTTTCCCATTCTCGTAACGGCTTGAGGGATTTTTTTTTTCAGGACTCGGGGATGAACTGATTAGATTTTGGTAGTCAAAAGTCAACTTCACTGTGATCTCATGCTGCTCTGCAAAACCCTTTTCTTTGGCTATTAATAACTTAAGAGCAAAAGGGGAGAGTTTGACCATATTTCACATAGATATGAACTGCAGTGTGGGCGGAGCCATAAGACCACAGGACACTAATTCGTTTTATTGTTGTTGTTCTATTACCATTAGCCCTCAGGTGCCTTAAAGTAGGCTCACTGCTAAACTGCAGGAAAATGTCTTTGAGAACAGCATCTTGCTGATGGGTTTCCCTTAAGGAAGCCCTAATTCAAGTGAAGAGATGACAAATCCAGATTTACATAATCAAATGTTGAAGAAGGTGCATTAGATGGCTATTACGCTAACATTTCACAGGCCACCTTATCGCTAACTAAAAGACTCATCTAGCCTAATAGTAGATTGAATTCAGTTTGAATTGTTGTCCCATGCTGTGTGTATTGATGCCTTATGAAATGTATTTCCTGAGGACATGCCTTGCTGTGCTGACATGGCATGGCTTGTGCTCGTCATCTTAATGATAGGCTGCCTTGCAAAAGCTCACCGCCTGTGCTACATATGAATTTGTCACTGTTGTTTTGGCACATAGTTGTGTGAAGGAGGTGTACTAGCTTTTTCAATCGTTTACTCAACAGAAATCTCAACAGATGTAATATATTTTTGTGGCCTTGGAAACTGATATTTACTCCTTTACTGGAATAACTTGTGAATTATACAATCCTCTTACTTCATCTTGCTCTTTCTTTTGACCACTTTCCTATGCAAAATTCACTCATTCTCAAGATGTTTGAGGTTTTTCATGTATGTACCGCCTGTTTCAAATCCTCTCGCTACATTTCAGTGGGATTAAATCTGGGCTTTGACTTGACCATTCCATTCTCCTTTCTAAGTAATTTCTTAGTGGATTTGCTGGTGTTCAGGAGATCATTATTTTGTTGTAAGTGTTGGTTTTGGTTGAACTTTAACTTTCAGGCGAATGGCCTAAAATGATCTCCAAGTACTCTTAAGTATGATGCAAAATTTACAGTTGGATCATCAAAGCAACCCCAAACCATATTGTATAAAGTTCTTGTCTTGAAAAGTTGACATACACTGTAGGGACAAAAGTATTGGGCCATCCACAGGAGCTATACTGACATCCTATTCAAATCCATTGGCATTAATATGGAGTTTCCTACCTTTTTGCAATTATGACAGCTTCCCATCTTCAAAGAATGCTTTCTGTAAAATTTTGGAGGGTGTCCTATTTATCCAGAGAAGCATTTGTGAGGTCAGACACTGATGTTGGATGAGAGGGTCTGACTTACAGTCTCTGTTCCAGTTCATCCCAGAGCTGTTTGATGTGTTGAGGCAGGGCTTTGTGTGAGTCAGCGAAATTCTTCTATGGTAAACTCATCCAGCCATGCCTTTGTGGATCTTGCAAAGTTGGATGCAGTGAATTGTCTGAAATATCTTGGTAAGCTGAATCATTAAAGGGCAAATGAAACAATTTGAGAAAACACATAATTGGATTAGCAGTGCAATTTTACCCCTAAACGTTTGGATATTTGTTCAAAATATGTTTTTAATTATGAGTATTTTGAGGTTTTGTAGTCTCCAGAACTGTGTGTTGGCTTTTTCCGTCCCCGTGACGTCAGTGGAGACGCACAGGTCAGCCCCGCTCATTCACTTCCAGGTAAACTCGGCTGATTTTTCTTGAGTATCATATGCTATTGTGTCGCGGTAGACTGTAAAAATGTGTCAGGAATGGGCCTGGAAATGTTCAAGTTTCCACTGATGCCACATCGAAAACAACTACAAGCTATCTGGATTACAAATTTTGGCAGGAAAGAGACCTGGAAGCCGTCCATTCACTCCACGTTATGCGAGGTCCACTTCAAAGAGGACAGCTTCACGATAAATTCCAAGCTGGCCAAATAATCTGAAATGAAACTAAAACCCCAGCGAATGGAAAAAAAGCCAAAGGAGAAGTCTAGCAGTTGCAAAGCAGTCAAATTTGCAGGTACGTTTCTCAAAGCGGGTCAAACATGTAACCTTGTACCTGCATGTTTAGGTTCACCTCAGGCTTACTTAATTCATCCTGGTCCGCAAGAAAGCTCACCATTTCAGCACCGGCATGAATGACTGAGTGACCATGTGCATCTCGGCAAATTCCGTAAAAAGCATGAAATCTCCAATATATTTTGGTTTTATCATTAGTTTTCTAATAAATATGGTCGGGAAACATGTATCACATGATAATTTAAACTATATACTACTGGAAAAGTGATTTTTGATTTTTGGCAAAATTGCTTCATTTGCCCTTTAAGATTCCCCTTCACTGGAACTGAAGGACCAGGCCAACCCCAGAAAAACAACCCCATAGCATTATCCCTCCTCCTCCAGACTTTGCAGTTGTCAGAGTGCATTCAGGCAGGTTATGTTCTCCTGGCGTTCACAAAACTCAGACTCATCCATCAGACTGCCAGATAGCGAAGCATGATTCACCACTCTACAGAACACGTTTCCACTGCTTCAGAGTCTTAATGCTTTATACCTCTCCATCTGATGTTAGGCTTTGTGCTTGGTGATGTGAGACTTGCATGCAGATGGGGTTTGGAATTCTGCTGTTATTGAGTCATCAGAGCTTTGGTGACTATTCTCCACTATATACCTCAGCACTCGGTGACCCCCGCTCTGTAACTTTGTGGTCTGTCACTTTGTGGCTGAGTTGCCGTGGTTCCTTCATACTCCCAGTTTGCAATAATGCCACTTACAGTTGATTATGGAATCTCTCAGAGGAAAAAAATTCATGAACGAACTTGTTGCCGCAGTGGTATCCTATTGCAGTACCACACTTGAATTCTGTGAGCTCTGTAGAACAACCCACTCTTTCACAAATGTTTTTAAAGTCAGTCTGCATGGGTAGGTGCTTGGGTTTTCTGCACCTGTGACAATGGGACTGAATGAAACCTGAATTCATTGGTCTGGCCTGATGCTTTTGTCCACACAGTGTACATGTCTGCTGGTGCTGGGGTGATTAGCTCTGTATTTGACTTTTCAACTCAGAGCACATTATTATGAAAGGTCAGGTCTTTTCCTGTCTGTTCCTTGGCTAACTGTAGCTTAGCTCTTTCTGGAATTTCTTGGTTCCGCCTGACGCTCCCTGAGGAGACTCGGATCGCTGGTGCCTAATCTGGATTCCAGTTTTAGATTTGAAGGTATGATAAATATAGAAGTGTGCTGCAGCTTTGTGTATAGAAATTCTAAGAATGACTGAATTTGTTTGAGTATATCACCTTTATCTGTATGTGCTCATTCGAAAAGGATCAAGAGCTTGCTCGTTCAAATATATTCAAAAAGTCAATAGTTTCCACGGTAATTTCCATATATGTTTTTTTATCATGACTGTTTTCGATGAAGGGGTTATTGTATTTAAGGAAGCGAGCTGTAGCTCAAAGTAACACTGTTTTGTTTTTTGTTTTTTTTCCTCTCTCGCTCTCCTACAGGTTGAAATTTCAATCAAATCCCACTTTGAAATATTTATATCCACCACCCTCTAATGGCATTCTGACAAATATAATGCATGCTCTCATGAGCGTGCCAAAGTTCTATGTTCAAGTGAGTAAATACAGCTTCCTTTATGTCATTTTATTTTTTTCACTACCTTGGTATGCAGATGCTGGTCATGATACTGTCCCTGTATTCATTTATGGAAAGGATGAATTTGTACCCAAAAAAGCAGATGTGACAGCATTTGAAGCCTTTACATTCATATTGTAAAATAGTAATATGATTTTGGAATAAGTGTCCCAGAGGTTTTTGAACTGCATCCAGGCTCTTAAAGATCAAACAGCAAACATTTGCCTTTTAACTCTCAATTTGGGGAGCAAGTATTAATAATAAACCATAAGTGGGCGGCATGAGTTATGGGTTTAACATTTCCCTGGGAGCCGCGCTGCCTGGATTTTAATTGCTGCTATTTCCTATGGTAACATCTTGGTGGTGCTAGTGTGTTTCAGAGAAGCTGGGCCAATGCTCAGCCTCACCATAGGTATCTCACTTGAGCCTCAATCTCACCTTGATCCTTGTATTTGTATGCAAAAGCCTGAAAATCTGTTTTACATATGGAGCCCGAGTTCCTGGTTGCCTGTTTGAGAGCAGCAATATATATTTATATTACCTGCTTCCACCCAGCTTGTGGTATGAATCTTCAGATATAACTACCACTGTTCTCAAACTCATATCTGAAACTATACAGGTACTCCATCTGATGAACAAGATGAATTTACCATGTCCTTTTGGCCCAGTCACAGCCAGACCACCCATGGTAAGCTCCTGTATGCGATTGTTGAATATAAAACTTGGCTAAAGTTGTTTGTAGATGGTTTAGACAGAAGTTCCTTGATAATAAACAAGAAAACTCATGTTTTGAAAGAAGCAGGTGTTCAAATATATTTTGCAAAACATATTTGATGTACAAGGAAGAAAACTGGCGTCTGAGGTTAACAATCACCAGCCTATTGAAGCAGTAACACATGGTTGTGCATCCTTAAGTCGAAGTTACATTTGTGTAGCTGAAAAACAGGACTGCAACTGCCTGACTTTGCTTAACTTTACAGTTTTTTCCTCATTTTTTGCCAAATGCTACTCAAACTCAAGACTGAAATTTCCTTAATGCAGAAACATGTTTGAGCAATAAATATGAGAATTTTTCCCAGACCAGATAGTATGGTCATACTTGTACTGTCAAAGTCAATATTAGTGTCAATTTTGCCATACAATATGTACAGGACATACAATATTGAAATATTGTTCCCTGACCCATGGTGTAAACAAAGATGTGAGTTAAAATAATTTTAAAAGAAATAAAAATATTAGGTATAGATATATTAATGAGGTATACATCTAAAATGTGAGGTAATTATATAAAAATGACACATACAAAATAATAAAACATTTATTCATACATTATTGATGTCTATGTAAAAATAACAGTTCTACAAGAATTATTAAAACATATTATTGCAGCCGTATTAATATACTAGAATAATTGAGTTTTATGTGGATTTTTTTGTTTGAAATTTGAGAAATAAATTAGGTACAGTGTAGGTAATACACTGAGTACTTCTCTTTTTTTTTGCACATTTTCAGGTATCACATATACAGGTGCAATAACAGTTCAGAATTGTTAGTATTTTTGCATTGATTACTCCTAATATGTGGTGTGATTTCTGTATTAGTCAAAATTATAGACAGACATAATATGACTTAACTAATAATACACAAACATAAAAATAACAGTGCTTAACCATTTGCAGTCTACACTGGAAAAGGTAAGAAAACTTTTGGGCTAACTACTCAGAGTTTGGTGTTTCAGTAAAGCAGATGCGATAATTGTTCCCTATAGATAAAGACATATGAAATCTCGTTGGTCTTCAAGATATCGGTGGCCAAGACTAATTAAAATCTGATTAATGACAGAGTCTGCTGTTCTCAGAAATGATTGTTTTTTGTTGCCTGTAACTTGATCTAAGCGAGATTTTGGATGACCAAAATCTTGAAGGTCAACACAAGCAGCTAAGGCCCTGTTTAGCTGGATGCTGAAACCCAAGGTCATTCACGTACCTTGGCAGTGTGATAGACAAGTAAATTGGGACAGATGCTGACATGAAGATCAGAATCAGCAAGGCGTGTGCAGTATATGAACAGATAAGGAAAACCTGGCAGTCCAGGAAGATCAGCTGAGACACCAGGCAATATTTTTTTTTTTAACTCAACCATCAAGTCAGTGCTGCTGGTTGAAGGGGAAACATGGAGAACTGCAAAAGCTGTCATGCCCAAGTCCAGATTTTTGTGAACCAATACCTGCACTGAATCTTCTCAGTCCTACGGCCAGAAAAAAATGACTATCACAAGCTTATGACGACAGACAGAGTAACAACCCATAAACAAAGAGATCTTGAGAAGGAATTGGGGGTGGCTTTGGCACACCTTGAGATACCAGGCAGTTGACATCAAAACACATTCCTTGATCTGGAATCTGTAAGGAAGAACCACAGAGAAACACCTGGCATCAGTACCCTGTCACAAATATCAAAGCAACAGGACTGGGTTTGGAATGGGTACTAAAGGCAGCTCAGGACAGAGAGTGCTGGTGGGTGTCTGTTGATATATTGATATCCCGCAGGAGGGGCAAAAGACCAACTGACTATAGTGCATCTGGAAATATTCACAGCACTTCACTTTTTCCAAGTTTTGTTGCGTTACAGCCTTATTCCAGAACGGACTAAATTCATTCTTTCCCTCAAAATTCAACACACAACACCCCATAATGACAATGTGAAAAATGTTTTGTTTTTTTTAAATGCTTGCAAATTTATTAAAAATAAAAAATCAAGAAATCACATGTACGTAAGTATTCACAGCCTTTGCCTAATACTTTGTTGATGCACCCTTGGCAGCAGTTACAGCCTCTAGTCTTCTTGAATATGATACCATAAGCTTGGCACACCTATCTTTGGGCAGTTTCGCCCATTCCTTTTAGCAGAGCCTCTCAAGCTCCATTAGGTTGGACGGGGAGTGTCGGTGCACAGCCATTTTCAGATCTCTCCAGAGATGTTCAATTGGATTTAAGTCTGGGCTCTGGCTGGGCCACTCAAGGAAATTTACAGAGTTGGCCAGAAGCCTCTCCTTTGTTATCCTGGCTGTATGCTTAGGGTCGTTGTCTTTCTGAAAAATGAACCGTCACCCCAGTCGGAGTTCAAGAGCCCTCTGGAGCAGGTTTTAATCCAGGATGTCTCTGTATATTGCTGCATTCATCTTTCCCTCTATCCTGACTAGTCTCCCAGTTCCTGTTGTTGAAAAACATCCCCAGAGCATGATGCTGCCACCACCATGCTTCACTGTAGAGATGGTATTGGCCAGGTGATTAGCGGTGCCTAGTTTCCTCCAAACGTGATGCCTGGCATTCACGCCATAGAATTCAATCTTTGTCTCATCAGCCCAGAGAATTTTGTTGCTCGTGGTCTGAGAGTCCTTCAGGTGTCTCTTGGCAAACTCCAGGTGGACTGCCATGTGCCTTTTACTAAGGAGTGGCTTCCGTCTGGCTCTACAATACAGGCCTGATTGGTGGATTGCTGCAGAGATGGAAGGTTCTCTTCTCTCCACAGAGGAACGCTGGAGCTCTGACAGAGTGACCATTGGGTCCCTGGTCACCTCCCTGACCGAGGCCCTTCTCCGCCGATTGCTCAGTTTAGACGGCTGGCCAGCTCTAGGAAGAGTCCTGGTGGTTCCAAACTTTTTCCATTTACGGACGTTGGAGGCCACTGTGCTCATTGGGACCTTCATAGCAGCAGAAATTTTTCTATACCCTTCCCCAGATTTGTGTGTCGAGAAAATTCTGTCTCAGAGGTCTACAGACAATTCCTTTGACTTCATGCTTGGTTTGTGCTCTGACATGCAATGTCAGCTGTGGGACCTTACATAGACAGGTGTGTGCCTTTCCAAATCATGTCCAATCAACTGAATTCACCACAGGTGGACTCCAATTATGCTGTAGAAACATCTCAAGTATGATCAGTGGAAACAGGATGCACCTGAGCTCAATTTTGAGCTTCATGGCAAAGGCTGTGAATACTTACGTACATGTGATGTCTTGATCTTTCATTTTTAATAAATTTGGAAACATTTCAGAAAACATGTTTGTGTTGTGTATTGAATTTTGAGGGAAAGAATGAATTTAATCTGTTTTGGAATAAGGCTGTAACACAACAAAATGTGGTAAAAGTGAAGTGCTGTGAATACTTTCTGGATACACTGTGACTAAAATCTGGCTAATGACGTCTACTCTTCTTAAAAATGATTGCTTGGTGTGAGCCATACCTCGATCACAACAAGCTTTATACTGAAGCTCAAAGCTGGAAAAGACTACAAAAGTCATTCAAAAGACCTGGGTTTTAATGGATCCACAGTTAGACAAAGTAGCTGCAAATAGGGGAAATTCAGGGCTGTTGCTACTTTTCCTGAAATGGAGTGGGCATCTTGCAGAGATCTTGAAAGAGGTGAAAAAGAACCAAAGTGTAACAGGAGAACAGCTACAGAAATCTGTTGGTAAACTTGTGAAATCTTTGCTCATGTGCCCACTTTAAGAAAAACGCTTAAGAAGAATTCTGTTGATGAAAGGACACCACAGAGGAAGCCCTTCCACTACAAAGCAAAACACACTGTTCCACATTTGCCCAAAAAAAAAAAAATCACCTGGATGTTCCGCATCACTTTGCAGAAGGGAACAATGAATTATAATTGAAGAATTTCAGTCCAGAAGTCCGTGACCTGAACCTTAAGAGAGGCTGGGTGATGCAACGAGAAAGTGGCAAAAAAAACACACAAGTAAATTGAAAAGAAAATTCTTTAAAGGAAGAAGTCAGAGTCCTGACCTTAACTCACTTTACATTATGTGGCGTGACCTGAGGAGTACTGTTCAATCAAGACGTCCCAGAGATAATGATAAATTCAAACAGTTTTATAAAGAGACATTTGGCAGTGTCAGAGCAGCTACAGGAAAGCTCTGATTCAGGTTGTTGTGGTCTGTCAATTACTAAAATCAGGAATTCTCTTGTACTGTGAGTGATTACCCAGTGTGTTCGAAGACATGAAAACTAAAACTGCCAGCTGATTTTGGTCCATAAATCTTACATAAGATTTCACCAAATTTTAAGAGCAATCATTTCAAACCCTTTTTAAAGGTTCATAAACTGTATGTGCAGTATATTGGACCATGATGACCTTGTATGAAGTAAAATAGAGGCGTGTGTGTGAGATCCAAAAAGCCATTTCACATTATTTGCCAGCAGCAAACAATAGCAGACATTTTCCATTACAAATAATCTATCAAATATACACTTTCACTGAATATAGAATTTGCGTTTAATGTAGATCAGTGCTGTTCAGTTTTCAAAGAAAGCTCAGTGGTCAAAATGTCAAAATCAAAGGAAAAAAGTCTAAAGGGGGGAATTGGTCAGTGTGTTCAGTGTTTTCTCATGCAAAATGCCCAAAATGCTATGTCTAGCTTTGATATTGGTTGAGAAGCTGATCATTAGATTGATCAACCGTAAAAACAGTTGTTAGTTTTGGCACTGTAAAGTGTTCTCCTTTGACCTTGTCAAATCTCAAAATATTGTGATTCAATTTATACTGAAACTCAACTGTCACTACTGAAAATTTTGTTTCCTGCAGTTTGAAATCCTGCCTCCAGCCCCACCCATCCCCATGCCTCCTCCCTTCCCTCCCCAGTATCCCCCTTTGCCAGAGGAGGAAAAGGAACTGGCCAGTGAGGAAGAATCGGAGTATGAAAGTGGCGATGACGAAGACAAAGAGAGGTGAGGAGCGGATAAAGTTTAGGGTTTGAGAATGCAACACAAACAGTATTTTGAGACAGTAAAACTGACTTGATTGTTGTGCCATGTATAATAGCTACCACTTAAGCCACTGTTGGATCATAAGTAATAACATGTCTAGAGATAAGATTGACTTCTGTGGGGGTCTTTTTGTAGCACAGTGATTTGCAACAGTGTGTGGAGACTTTTATATTTGTATCTCAGGCCCTCTCACATCTGCACAAAGCATGTGGAGATCCACGAAAGTGTAGACAAATCTGTAAATGCTGCACATAGGAGTTAAGAATTTTGTTCCAAGTGCTGAAAATACAGACACGTCATATAGAGGGACTGTAGGGACAGGTGACAAAATAAACCATACTGGTGGGGTTTTTTTTTTTTTTGGCTGTGTG
>VUQH01029312.1:27914-40835 GCA_015106775.1 Etroplus canarensis | reverse complement strand
ACCATCTTGTTGGGTTTTTTTTTTTTTTTGGCTGTGTGCGAACTCTTTCTGGCATGTTCAATCACTCTAAAGATGTTGAGTGATCACCTTTACCACGATGAAACATTTCAATCCGGATGGGAGTTCCTGAATGATGGTGCCCCCTTTGATAGGATCTGAGGGGGGTCACTAAATAGTTTGAGTAAAAACTCAAGTGAATCATACACTATGGCCTGTGTGGTCACCAAGTCTCCCCTCAGTTGACCACATATAGGAGATTTTACACTGATGTGTTAGACCAGTCCAGTAGAGTTCCAAAAATCTCATTTTTCTTTCATTTGTCATCGTGTGTGTGTGTGTGTGTGTGTAATACAGTATTCTCTTCATTGGTCTAATAGGTAACCTATTTAAATTAAACAGAGTGGACTCATTTTATTGTCCAGGTTGGACACTTTTTCTCTTATTCCCTATGCTTGCTTTATTTCAGGATTGTTCGTCTGATGGGCCTGGTCAACCAAGCATGCAAGAGACCCTTGAGACCAAAAACAGCTTCAAAAAGAAAGAAGCCCAAGATCAAGGATCTACTCTATGCTCCCAAACCAGAATCTCAGAGGTACACCGAATGCAATCATGCGTAGCACAGTCCTCACACTTAGCTCATCTCAAGACAGTATTCATAGGCAGCTAAAAACAGAGGACAAAAACCTCCAGACAATAAGTCTTCCTCATAAAGACAGCCTTGTGCAGCTTGGAGACTTATTGTTTCAGCATCTCACACACACACACTACTTTAATGATAGTCCACAAACTCTTTTACAAAACTATAAATACATACACACACACTTTCTCCTGGCTGCATGTTTGTGGACTGGGAAATATCTCCGATTGACCAGAAGAAAATATCCCAAACCATAAGAAGCTCAGGAGTCAGTTTTATTGTAGGTTATTTTTAGAGATTGCCGATGAGGGGAGTGCTGATTGTCTCTTATGTCCTCAGTGCTCCGGTGCTGCAGCCCTCGGATGTGTTTGAGCAGCCCCACCCTGCTGGTCCAAGGAAAATTGAGTTCCGCATTTCGGCTTCAGATGTAACAGCTGTCATGGAGGGAAGTGGACCAGATCAGCCTGATGATGATGATGTTGATGATGAAGGCAGAGGTAATCTTCAACTAACCGCAGTTTTACTTTTAATATAGACATTATTTAGTTATATTGATGATTTATTTTCAGGAGCCCAGTCTGATGCCTTTGAATTTTTTTCTGAAGATCTACAGATAATCACTTTACAATGATATAAATTGGAAACAAGTAATTCAACATAGTTAATCAGATATATTAAATATTTGCTGTTCTAGAAATTCATGATAGTACAATGCCTATCAAAAGTATTCACCCCCTTTGGATGTTTCACACTTTTATTGCTTTAATAAATAAAATCATGGTCAATATATTTTAGTGGTGGCGGTGGTGTAATAGTTAAGGTGCCGGGCTTATGATCGAGAGGTCGCGAGCTTAAATCCCGGTCAGACCCCGCTATGCCAAGACCCTTAGGCAAGGTCCCAACTGCAAGTGTGCCTCTTTCCACCCAGCAGTTAAAAAATGGGTACCAGTAAAATACTGGGAAGGTAACCTGTGATGGACTAGCGTCCCATGCAGGAGGAATCTAACTCCTATGTCGCTTCACGCTACAGAAACCGGGGATAAGCTCTGGCCTGATGAGCCTTGTAGGCTCGAGTGTAAAAGCCCAACGGCCTTTACCAATATAATTTGGCTTTTTTGATTAGAATTTTCAAAAAAAGCTTCTGTCATGCAAAAGTGAAAACATTTTTACAAACTAATGCCAGTTAATTAAAAATATATATTGTAAAATAAATGTTTGCATAAATATTCACCCCCTGTAGGTAGATGCACCCTTGGCTGCAAGCACAGAACTGAGTCTGTATAGATGTGTCTCAGTCAGGCTGCCACATCTGGACACTGCACTTTTTCAGCATTTTTTCTTGCAAAAAGCTCAAGCTCTGTCAGGTTGCTCAGGGATTGGCATGAACAGCTATGGTCAAGTCCAGCCACAAATTCTCGATTGGATTGAGGTCTGGACTTTGATTTGGCCGATCTGAAACATTCACCTTGTTGTCCTTGAACCATTTCTGTATAGCTTTTCCTGTATGCTTGGGGTTGTTGTCTTCCTGGAAGATAAATCTTCTCTCAAGCCCTAGTTCTCTTGCAGACTGTATCAGATTATCCTCCAGGATTTGGTGATATTTTTCTGCATTCATGTTCCCCTCTACCTTTACAAGCCTTCCAGGGCCTGCTGCTGAGAAGCATTCCAAGAGCATGATGCTGCCACCACCATGCTTCACAGTGGTGATGTGCAGTGTTTGGTGTTTGCCAAACATAGCATCTGATCTGAGGGCCAAAAAGCTACATTTTTTTTCTCACCAAACCAAAGACCCTTCCTCCAATTGATCTTGGAATCTCCCACATGCCTTTGGGTAAATTCCAGGAGTGATTTCATATGAGCTTTTTCCAACAGTGGCTTTCTCTTTGCCACTCTCTCATACAGCTTCGACTGGTGAATAACACAGGTGACAGTTGTATGTACAGTCTCTACCATCTGAGCCACTGAAGCTGCAAACTCTGTCAGAGTGGTCGTAGGTGTTTTGGTGGCCCTCACTAGTCTTCTTCTTGCTCGGTCACTCAGTTTGTCAGGACGGCTAGTACTTGTCTGATTTAGAAAAGTGCGATACTCCTTCTGTTTCTTGATCAAACTTCATTTGATGTCCAGTAAGGTGGAAATCTCTTTGTAGCCTCTGTTGAATTAGGTCAGTTACTTTAAAGGGGGTGAATATTTATGCAGACATTTATGTTACACTATATATTTTTAATTAATTGACATTAGTTTATTAAACTCAGTTTTCATTTTGACATGACAGAAGATTATTTTGCAAATTCTTGTCAAAAAAGCCAAATTAAATTGACCATTATTTCCATATTAAAGCAATAAAGTGTGAAACATCCAAGGGGTTTTGAATACTATTTATAGGCATTGTGTGATCTCCGAAAAGGAAAAATAGAGCTGAGCCAAATGAGGACGTGATTGTTGAAGGGGAAAAAGAACCACTTTGCAGAAATAGTAAGAGAGCACATAACAGAATTGAGACTTTTTGT
The DNA here is from genome assembly GCA_015106775.1 of Etroplus canarensis. Lineage (NCBI taxonomy): Eukaryota > Metazoa > Chordata > Actinopteri > Cichliformes > Cichlidae > Etroplus > Etroplus canarensis. Next base: position 37,691 of record VUQH01029312.1, on the reverse strand, counting down.
CCCAATTATCAAAATTGCTGTTGGTTCTTCTCTTGAGTGACTCATTAATGAACATTTTGTTTCAGCGCAAATCACAAGTAAAATCAGGACACTGAAAACAAACAATTTAAGAGGAGTTACTCTTTGCAAAGGAAATTGAAGAAGAAATGGTCCACCAACCTCAAATGGTTTCTCAAGATCATAATTTTGTAATGCATAAGATATGCAGGCTTGAGGCGTCGTTTATAATCATTGTGAAATAATATGATTAAATATGGCTGACAAGGATAATTTCACACAGTAATATTATATGTTTTAAAATATTCACATTTTAAGGTGTATTCCAATGCTTGTTTGCAGCTCAGTGCAAATGGATTACATGTATTTGTGAGTATAATTAGCAGATTTATTCTATTTATTTATTTTGGATACTTTAAATCTTAGTTAACTTTCACTGCAATTCCAAAGAGTGATTCAGAGACCTTTGGTAAATTTAGGGCTTAAACTTCTGTCGATGAAGCATGGCATCTTTGATTCCCCATTTGTCATCTCATTCCACGAATCTGCTGCCAGAGCTGTTAAGCTCTCATTAAATTAGTAATAGACTCTTAATGGACATAGAAATGTTGTTAAAGCTAAGAGCAGCAACTCTGTACATAAATGTCACTACAAACCAGAAGGCTTAGTTTACATTGGCATGTGTGTCAATACAGTATGCGCGATAAACTTGAGAAACGTATGAATTATGTAATGATGGAAAGTTAATATGTCAGTTGCTAATTTTGATTATGCCAGTTAGGCATGGTTAACTGCTAATGCATTGATAAGTTTAGTGAAAGCTATGGTGCTTAAAGTCCATTTTATTAAAGCGCAAACTGGAAATGATTCAGATTAAGAAAGTTTAGTTTTTGTTCATGATCCAGCCGTAATCAAGGGATCAGGCCTGATCAATGGACTCACACTTACAGGGTGCTTTTCTGCTCTGAGAGCTTTTTACTATGTGTTGCATTAACCCATTCACACACACATGCATGCAGTGCTTTATTCTATGCCTGTCACACAAATGCACTCATATTCTGGTTGATGCATCGGGGACAGTTTGGAGTTCCATAGCTTGCCCAAGGACACTTCGACATGCAAACTGGAGTAAGGCTGTGGGAAAGAAGAATGCTGCCTGTTGCAAAAGGGAGTCGTTACAACACCCCCTGCTAAACGCAAAAAAACGATAATGTTAAGACTAGTGCTAAACACCAGCCAATATTCCTGTTATTTGTCTAAGAAATGCGTGATTTAAGACGTTGTCTGCGATGAATGTCCTCACAGACATTTTGAACATCAGTGCCACTAATGAGAAAATGTATCACTCGAACCTCTGAGTGCCAGATCACATTTGGCGTATTATAACTGCAACACCCAGATGACGGTAAGCTTTGGTTTATTATGAGCTGCTGCCAAGCAGTTTAACTTTATCATTAGGCAGTAATTTCACGCTAATACCTTTACTGCAAAAAAGGGTATTTGACTATATTGTATGCTGTGCAAATTGCGTTTTGGGCTAGGAAAATATTGCGCATGTTTGGAAAGGTTTTGGTTAGCTGTGTGTAAATAGGCTTATTGTATGATCTGGACTGTTGTGTCTGAAGGGACCTCATAGTTGCAAGACAATGCACATTTTTTGTGTCATTTTGAATTTTTGTACCTGGCATGTGTGTCGTTAAAATATCTGTTAAATCTGTTAAAATGTCATGCATAATCTGGTATATTTTAGCTCATCTGAGCAGATTGGTCCAATTTTGGCTGTTCTTGTGTGCTGTATGGTAGCTGCAAAAATGGTATACTTGGATTCATTTAACCGTTATAGTGTATGAAGTGGTGACGTCCTGATACCAGTAATTTAGTAGTTGGTATCAGTACCAGAAAAATTAAACACTCCTCGATACCAATTTCAATACCATGGTAAAAAAGTAAATTATATAGTATCCCATGTTCTTAAACAAACTTCTTTGTTTAAAACATTTTGAAGATTACAAAGATAACTTTTTTGTATTAAAAAAAAAAGCAAAAACAATTCAGAACATAATACAGTACTGTGATTTACGTGCTGGTAGTGTAGCATTTTGTTTTGATGCTGCAATGATTCCTATGAATGGAGCCATTTTTAATGGATTTGGAGCTTGTTCTTTCTATCAGGTATAACGCTGGTTACATTACCATAGCGTAAGGATTTATATTATACAACTGTAGCCACTGCAAACATTTTAGCCTGTGGAACATAGCTGATTTCACAGTGGCAATGCCAGCTGTCTCAAGCTAAATGTATTTCAGGATAACCTAGAGTGTCACTTGTAGTGTAGTGATTTACACATTTGCCTTGCAAGCAAAAGGTCCCTGGTTCGATTCCAGGTGGGGACAGAAGCCCCTCTCACCATGGAGGGTTGTTTCAGGAAGGGCATTTGGTGTAAAATCTCTGCCAAATTATCAATGCAAATTAATCTGCTGCGGCGACCCTTTGGGGAGAATACAAGGGAGCAGCTGAAGGTACATTCCAGGAAACCTAAGAAGGAATTATTTGAACAATGTGGATTCTGGTCTCTTTTATGTGCTGTGCTAAAGTTGAAGTAGTTCTGTCTTTGTTCTGAAAAGTATGTGAATCAGTTATCACTCCTTGGTCATCCACCTGCTTCCACACACTGGCTGCCTTTCTTATTAACGAGCAGGGCAGAGCTGTCATGGCAGCTGCACTAGTTGGCACCTTTCCACATGTTTTTGCTGTATCGTTTGTAGTTTTTCTTGTGTTTGTGGGCGTCCTCCTTCTTCTTCAGCATCTAAGGATAGACTAGAACATTTCAGGTGTATGCTACCCCTGTCAGTTCTGAAAGAAATGCAACCTCGCTGCCTAGGCTGGATCTGCTACTTAAAGCTGGACCTGGTACTTCTAGTAATAGAAAAATAAAGATACCGTCACATTTTCAGATTTTTGGTACTGGAAGGTATCGTGTCAGTTGTGGTGACATCCCTAGTATGACACGGACACGTACACGTACACACACTTTCAGCACTCCCAACTTCAACGCCCTTCCCATGGCCTGGAGGAGCAGGGGATTGAACCACTATCTTTTGAGCCATAACACCCCAAAGATTCTTTTTTCTTTTTTCTTTATCCCCTCTAAAAAAAAAAAAATAAGCCCAAAAATTGAGGTATAAATCACACCACGCATTTGGGAGAGTCATTGCTTCCCTGGCATGCAAGAACTAAAATTGGTGTAAATTTAAAATAGGTTAAATTGTATGAAATAATACAGAAAGCCAGAAACCTTTATAGTGGGGGAAGTTATGATAAATCTGACCAATCCTATAGTCTCCACACAGATTATAAAAACACAAAAATAGCTTTGCCTATGCTCGCCTGTGCAGGAAAGCCACTGTAAGGATTTGATTATTACCATAAATCATGTTTATTATCACATTGAAGCAGGAGGTGTTTTGATATTCCCGTTGACATAAGTTAAAGCCCATACTGTGGTTGAAGTCGGAGCCAAGTCTTACCCAGCAGTATATCACAGTAGAAACTCCCACCAAAAAGGTTTAACCATTATCTGTATGAGCAAATGTCATTGAGGGCACAGTCCGTGTTACTTGTCAGCTGTGCAGTTCCCTGTTTGCCTTATCTCCCTTCTCTCTAGCTACAACTTCACTCTCTGGCAAGTCTCTGCGAAGTAAAATAGATCTCAAAGTCAAACACAAAAGATTTCCAAAAGCAGGGAAAAGATAAACTATGACAGGTGGCTTTTTGGATTAGTCTTGTTTTGGGGAAGAGGAAGTGTGGGATCCGATAAACAAGCTATTTAAATGAAAAGGGGAGGTGGGGGTAGATAAGGAGGAGGATAATTTTGAAAGCGGTGATCTAGTTCTCAGCAGAGAGTGTATCAGAAAAGCTCCCCAACGCTTCTTGCTCTAGTGCGCACACACACATACACCTTATGTGGATGACAAGCTTCCCCCACCCCGCCCCCCTCATCGGATTTGTAGAGGCTCACTGCTCTTAGTAATTCCATCTACAACATGTGTGTGTGCATTCATGCGCTCCTCAAAAGAGTTATCCTTCCAACTGCCTTTCAAACTCATGTTTGCAAAACAGGAGTGAATTTTGATTACAGTTCTTTATTTGGTGTAGACTGAATGTGCTAACGTTTGCTCCTTTTCAGTCATCAGTGCCGCCGGTTTTTACCTATTTTATTATTTACAGAGAAATCGTTATTTACAACTCAGATTATACTGATGCCACAGTGAGAAATTTAAATATCAATAAACTAATTGTGACCAAGAGGATTTGCTTCCACCCTGCCATCCCAAGCTTGTGGTGTTTACTGAAGAGGATCAACATTTTGGAAGTGATTATTTCACCATCTGCTACACTTTGAAAACTTCAACTGTGCGAGAGGGAGAGTGTCATCCGCCTCTTTGATACCATAAAGCAGTTCAGCAGCTCTAACTAGGTAGCACATGAAAAATGCATCCAGAATTAGTGCAACAACATACATAGGATACATAGGTTTTAACACGCTACACTTGTCTGCTTTAACATCCTCCCATCGTCCATTCTAGTGATTCAGCGCGAGATCGCCCCCAGCAGCAGTCAGGAGGAAGGAGAAGCTAAAGGTTTTGGGAAGCTTTACTTCAGCACTCAGGCATCAAAGCAGCAGGAGGAGCACAGCGACAACGAGCAGGATCTCATGTCAGATGCCATCTCAAGGAAGGAACTGGAGAAAGGACGGCTGTCTAAGGATGGTAAATACAACACACAGAAATGTAACCGATTAAAGGAAAAACCAACATTAAGTTTCTTATGTTGAGTGCCACCAAAACAGCTTCAGTGCACCCTGGCATTGATTCTGCAAGTGTTTGTAGGGATGAAATGCCATTCTTTGACAAAATATCCTCATCATTTAATGGTGGAGAGTGCTGTCTAACACGAAGGGTCAGAATCTTCTGTAGGTGTTTAATTGGGTTGTGATCTGGTGCCTGTGAAAGCCATAGAAACAAAAGTTGCAGCATTTTCATACTTACCCAACCATTTAGTCAGCCCTTGTTCCCTGTTACAGGGGGTATTAGATGAGACATCGGCCATCACAGTAGAAATAGTCATTCATAGGATAAAAGTGATCATTTGGAACAAGAGCTCTGTGCTTAACACTGATGAGTCACAGCAGGGAGGGTACTTTGTGTGAATGCCAACTGTTCTTATCAGGAAATTATAATTAGATATAGGGGAAAACCATACCATAGAATTTTTCTAAATCAATAAGAAACATTAAACAAAAGCATATGTTTCAGGTTAGGTGTATGTTCAGAATAATTCTCTTTGCGTCACGTCTTGCAGATTGCTACTGTACAACAATAGCCATATCAGATTCCACAAATCATTAGTTTCCCTTTTAAACAGCTGTAATTTATTCCCATCCTCTTATTCCCTCTTTTGTTTAGATGCAAGTAGAAGCAGTAGATGCTTTGAAATGCATATTGGCATAAACTGCCAGTTAGTTGAGAGGCATCATGACTAAACAAAAAAAGAAGTGCAAACTGTGGAACAATCTATCTTGAAAGAAGAGACTGAAAAATCCTCCAGAGAAAGAGGAACTGGTGGTAAATATTGAACGTAATTTTCTTTTGGCATTTTAAAATCTTGTCTGTAATTGGCTTCTGCCAGTTGTGAATGTCTAATATTTTATTATCCCTTTTTTTTGAGCGCAAAGTATCAAAGCAAAGCGTTTGTGAGGTGTGAGCAGATTATTACTAAAAAAACATTTTTAGACACAGTGGAAAAGAAATGTGAAGTACTGTAATCCAAACTGGAGCCTTTTCTCTTAGCATAGTTATTAGAAATATGGTCTGTAGAAGTTTGAAGCTTCCTTTATCTAGGAAGGCTAAAAATATCATCATCACCCTCTTTTACTGATATATATTGTTCAGGTATGTTTTTTTTCAAACGCACCAGCCAAGTGTCCAGATGATGTCAAAAACAAACTCCCAACTGATAAAGTACTATCATGTTCATACATGAAGTCATTGCTTTAACACCTCAGAGCAATTCAAAGTCTGGTTCTTCCTCCATTCTGTCTTAAATAAAACATTGGGCGGATGGTATTGAGTTGCATTGACTTTGAATTTATTTAAATTTTTGGTGTAGGCAGCTCTGTGATCCTTTGTACCTGTTTTTTGAAATTCACCTTGCATCAAATCCCCTCATCCCCCCCCCTCTCTTTTAAAACAGAGATAAAAAGGATGTCTGTGTTTAAAAATTATGAACCTGGTGAGCCAACCTGCAGACTATACGTGAAGAACATTGCAAAGCAAGTGGAAGAGAAGGTAGGTCCAATTTTAGCTACTGACCCACTTTTATGTTTGTTTGGTTTACTGGATATAATGCCCTATCTAGAATTCTTTTATAAGAGGTTAGGACCCTCCTGTCATTTATCTTTTTACGGAAGTCTGATGATAACTGTGCTATTGGTTACTCAGATAACTGTCCATGGACTGCTGTGCAGAACTCAGTCATTGGGTGCTTTGTTTCCAGTGAGGCTGTAAAAACCATAACCTCATATCAGACATTTTTGCAACACATTACAGTATAATGTTTGACCCAGTGCCTCCTGGGAAAATATTTGATGCGCAGGGGGAATTCAAGGGCCTTCTAGGCTCATATAGCTCAATTGCTAATTAGGACTAACCTTAATAAAATTAGAACAACCAGGTGGCAGAAAAAGTTCTCTTCATGTGTTTGAGCGTCTCTGGGTTCACCCAAAGGTCAGTCTCCCCTAACCTCCATTGATAGCTCTCTATTTTGTGAGCTGCTTAATCCAGTAAGGTACTTCGCTGCCTTTTAGTTTGCTGAGGAGAGACCCATGTATGTGTTAAGCAGCTGTGCCACAAGTGAAGTCCGATTGCTTTGCTGCTGCAGCAGGATTGAGCTGGGCAGAGGCAAATTCTACCGTTTTCCTGTTGCTGGGAACAGAGGAGGGACTCACTGGTGATGATGGGGTCAGATTGGTCAACTCAAGCTTCCGTTGTGTGACAACAGTGATTGTTCCATCTTCCTCATTTTAACTCATGGTGCAGCAAAGCCCCCCTCTGCTCAGGATTGAGACAAACCTGTGCTATTGTCTTGCCTGGATCTTGACATGCAGGGCATGTGCAGGGTGCACGTTCTAGGCCTGATATCCTTTGGCCCAATGTCCAGAGGCTGTTAATAAACAAAACAAAATCTGATCTGGGTGTGACACCAAGAAACTGTTGGAGGCCAAAAAAAGATTGGGTGGGATTTTTTGCCTGTTTAAATGAAACTACTCAACCTGATAGCGGTAAAGTTGAAAGCTAAACCTTGAATTTCATGAGAGACTCACTGTTTGATTGGTAGACAGTGAGGTCCCACACCCTACAGAGCAGCTGCTAGTGATTACTTTTTTAATGAAGACCTCCCTGTCTGCACACTGTTTCCAGTGTAGCCTCTCTCATGAGCACTAAAAGCCCGGCGCTCTGTCTGAGAACTTTGATTGGGTCTTAACTGGTGGCTTGCCTAGTTGAGTGAGAAGAGGACGTGACAGCTAAACCATATATCACCTTGTCAAAATAAACGTGTTGAATTGGGCCACATCCCTCACCTTCATGAAAAGTACGTGATCCACAGGACGAGCCATGAAAGCAAGGTTTCTTTTTACCCTGATTCAGGCTAACTAAACTACCAACCAATGAAAAAGATAAACTCTATGACACTCACTTGAAGCATCTGTGCCCCCCCCCCCCCAAGTGATTCAAAGTGATTTGAGATGGTGGTAGCCCCGCTGAGAGCAGAGGAAGTGTAAATACATAGAAAACAAAGATGTCTTCCTTGAAGATGGCTCTATTGCTTGAGTCAACCTTAACTAAGCACATAGGGGAAGTTGGTACATTAAATCAGGCATCCATCTAGTTTTTCTACAGGGAATACTACACTTACTAACCTAATCATTCTAGTGTTCCAAAGGCTATGGGCTCCTGTTCTCCTATACAACAGGCCAGCTTTTATCCCCACCCTTTCTCCTAAGAGCACCACTTTGTGCGCTGTAATTTCCCCCCGGGGATTAATAAAGTATTCTGATTCTGATTCTGTGGATTTTTACCAGTGATGAACAGTTGTTTGTGGGAAAGCCATTGTCTAAGCACACTGAATAACAGAAGCTATTGCTTTGGCTTATACTAGTAGGGGTCTTCAGTCTCCTGCCTTCCTGCCTGCACTTTCCACCAGGGGCCTGGTGACCTTTAAGGGTTATTGAAAGGAGTTTTTTTTAGCCAAGAGGTGCATACTGCTGCACGCTGGGCCTCACCCCACACATGGGATGTCACAATGCCAGTCCTGGAAACATTAAATCCTTGGTGAGGACTCTTCTCGTGACCTGTCCAAACTTAAGTAATGGATATAACTCTGGTTCTCTGAACATGAGCGGGTGCCTCACCGGACCACCCTGAGCTCGTTTTGAACAACAGCTGATGCTGTGGGAGCACTGCCCTCCTGACACAGCTATAGCCAGTACCAGCCAATCTAGGCTGGTGTAATGGTATTTATGCTTCCAATGAGGTCAAGCAGAATGCATGCCCATTGCGAGACACTGAATTGCTCTAACCAGGGTAAACTTAACTGTTAATTTATTGCTGAAGATGGTACAATTTAAAGTATTTTGCAAAATTTTTCAAAAACATTGTAATGCTATGAATCAGAATATTATTTATGCTATTGTGCTAATGTTCTTTATTTGCCTTCCAGGACCTGAAGTACATCTATGGGAGATACATCAACCCTTTGTCAGAAGCAGAGAGAAACATGTATGTTAACAGCAATCCCCTTTATCATGTCTTTACTTCTTATTAACTCCACTTGTGATTCACTTCACCCCAGTTTCTCTTCATGAGCTATTTTTTGACTCTTGCAATTTGTCACTTTCTCTGGAGAGTTTTTAGTTATTCATGCTGACTGTGTCTTGTGTTATTAATAAGTATCTAAACTGATGTAGAGATCATGAGGGACGTTTTTATGTTTGTGCATCAGCAGTACTTCAAATGAATATTCCACCTGAGTCATCAAACCGAGCTTATGTTTAGGACAGACTCTGAACATGTATTCAGGTGATAAAGAGGAAGCTGCAACTCTGCCAGCCAGTCGGTTTTTCAGTCGAGTAAACTGCTTCTAAATTGTGACTTGTTTGTTGGCAGTTTTGGGGTTTACTGCACCTAGTAACTAAAGTTGGTGATTTAAGACTGCTATCAAGAGTTCTATCTTGAAAGTTACTCCAGTGAGTGTTGGGACTGTGTGAAAAAGAAAACGTGCGACCTTGTTTTTAAATCTCGTTTTAAATGCCAGTATATGTAAATACACAGAACAGCTGCTGTTGGCAAACTGTATTTATGTAAATTTTCACAGATGACGTTGCGATAGGGAAAATACAGGTTGAGTCGATTGCTGGCTACGACCGAGTCAGAAATATGAAAATGACAGCTTTGTTGTGAATTCAACCGAATTACAACACAGCTAAGCTATTCGCGAAGAGAGTGGGGTGAACCTGAATAAAGGTTGAAAGGGCTGTCACTTGGCAACACAAGCAGCTGTGTCTGTAGCTGTTGTCACAGTCAGCTGTGGAGCAGCAACGTTAAAGACAACTTTCTGCCTCTAAATTTCTTTGCGATTGCATATTTTTAATTGGTGTGTGTGTGTGTGTGTGTGTGTGTGTGTGTGTGTGTGTGTGTGTGTGTGTGATCACACAGCTGTTA
>VUQH01029312.1:4750-27894 GCA_015106775.1 Etroplus canarensis | reverse complement strand
CATTGTCAGCTAATCAGCTAATCCAGATGAGATGCTGGATGATTCCTTGTGTGTGTGTGTGTGTGTGTGTGTGTGATCACACAGCTGTTATCATTTACATGTGCTTATATTGATTAAGTCAACCTTAAAATAATGATTTAGTCACCTACCCTTTCTGTCCAAATGCTTACCAGATGTTGTTAAATGAGTAGAAACAAGGAAGAAATATTAAGTTTTCCAGGTTTGACTGTGGAACGCAAAACCACAGAAATGGTTTAGTGTAGTCGGAAAGCTGGAGATTAGTTTCAGTTATTCTTTGGCATTATTGGCTGCTCAGTTAAATCAACTAATTGGATTAAAAACTGTTAGGTCTCACTAACACATGACCGACAGCTGCTGTTTTATGAGCTTACAGTAGCAGATAACAATTTCCTTTTGTAAGGCTGAGAAGCTGCAGCTTAACGTGGAGTCAGCCAGGCCACAAGCCTGGAATGATAACGACGTGTCCTTATTTCTGTTCCATAGGTTTGACATCGTGTTAATGAAGGAGGGGCGGATGAAAGGGCAGGCCTTCGTAGGACTCCCCAGTGTGCAGAGTGCAGAGAAAGCCCTGCGGGAAACCAACGGCTATGTTCTCTATGACAAACCTTTGGTTGTCGTATCCTTTTATACCCAGGGTATGGTTTATTCAATTGGTGTCTAAGCCTTGATATACATATAAAGTTTGATTTACTGTAACTATATTTTTAATACTAACAAGAATATTCACTTGTAAAAACAGAATTATGACATCTTATAAGGCAGGTGTTCATGACTAAATTTTAAACAAAGTTATAGTGTATGCAAAATCACCTTACACGGTAATTACAGAAAAGAGGGAAATTAATCTAAGGAAGTGGCTGTCATATGTGAGTGTTAGCCACTTTATCATATGCAAGTGGCTTAGACATTAAGGGGCAGTTGAGAGGTGGAAATCAAGTGGACACTCCATTTCACAGATGGGGTGTTGGCTTTGGTCCTCGATGCCTTCAGGAGGATGTGGTCTAATTTCTGGCAGCTCTAAACCGCCACCTGTTTTTCTCCCTTTTAACAAAGATAACCACTCATCAATTTCTGAACTTGTCCGGTGGAGCAAGGCTGTTGATTCTGATCATGTTTTAATGTGCACCTTGTAGCCAGTTAGCTTGCCGACAGCATATTGGTCTTTCAGCTCAAAGAATGAACAGAGGTGTCTGCAGCGTGGTGTGCTTGAGGTGTTGGTCTGCATTTAGCTGTATTGCAGGTTATGTAACACAGAGATATGACCGTAGTCCCAATTTTTTGTGTCTAGCAGTACAACCATGGTGTTGCATATCGCAAAACAAAGTAGTTCAGAAAGCTGAAAAATACACAAACGGAACTCAATAATAGAGAAAATATAAAAAAGTGAAGAGCTCAATAAATCAAAAGGTAAATTAATACAATAAAAGATCTTCTATATCTGTTCTCATGGCAGCAAAGTTGAATTGTTAAAGTGTTCTGCTGTCTGTCCAGTACATGGTACAGAGGGTGGTCAGGGTTATCCATTTATTATCCATAGCCATTCATCATAGCCACAGTCATCTGGATGGCCTTTGCATCAGTTCACAGAGAAATCCAAACTGAATTTAAGCAGCAACGGCAATGATGAACAGAAATTTGGATCGGGGGGTAGCACGGCTGCCTCACAGCAAGAGGGTCCTGGGTTCAAACCCAAGTAGAGCCCTTCTGTGCAGAGTTCGCATGTTCTACCTCTGCTTGTAAGTTTTCTCCGAAAGCTCAGGTTTCTCCTGCTCACTGAAATACATGTTAGGGTAATGCTGCGTCCATATTAATGCCTATAGATTTAGACTGATGGCATAAAACCTCCTGTAGGTGTAATGTGGCCCAATACTTTTGTCCTTGGTCCTTCGTGTAGCTTGATAAATGGACCTTAAAGTGGAGTGATTAACTTTTTTTTTAACCTTTTGTCTGGCTTCGGCTTCAGAATAATAGGGCTGCATTAGTTATCTTTGTACCAATCATATCTCATTGACAGTTTAGAAATGCATTTAGTGGTTGGCATAACTTTCATGTCTGTATGATAAAAATATATTTACAGTCTGCGGGCCTAGCTTAGTAAAGGCTGGAAACAAAGGGCAAATATGTATCCAGATACCAACAAAAGCTTGCATTACTTGCTTTTCCACCATTTAGTCTTTATTTAAAAAAAAAAAAATCTGCTGGCTTCAGAAATAAGTGTTTTTGTCAACTTTCTCTTCTAACTCAGAACAGTAAAAGCAAATACATTTATTTTTCAAAATTTGAATTAAATTGAATTGCACTTTATTCACCCCAAAGCGAAATTAAACAAACAATAAATCCTCATCATTAGTTACAATTACAAAGTGTTACTGTCTAAAGCTATTGCTGTGGGCAGAAATGACTGCCTGTACTGTTCTTTGTTGCAGTGGAACTGAAAAAGCCACTGACTGAACACACTTCGTTGTTTAGTGTGGAGGGTGTGCAATGTTGGTCATTATGTTTGGTAACTTGTGCAACATTCTTCTTTTCACACTCAACTCTAGGGGCTCCAGAGCAGTCTCTGGCTCCAGCTGATGTTGCTGCCCCGACACACGGCTACAAAAGCAAACTGCACTCTCCGCCACACACTTACCCTACGTTCCCACTGCAGGCAAAAGTGGCCCGAATCAGATTTTTTTTTGCCCAAATGGGACCCATATCTGATTCTTCCATGACAGTCTGAACAGCCCAGATCCATTTTTTTTGTTTTTTCAAGATGGATTCAGGCCACTTCCATATGTGGTCCTAAATCAAAGTCGTATCTAATGTTTTTCAAAGCGACCTCAGTCTGAACGGTCATGTCACAATTCATCCGACTTTTCCGTCATCAGCGTTGAGACGTGTCATAATTCTGCACCGGAGGAGTGAGACGCGGAAAGAGCAAATGTTAACAATGCACAAAAGAAGCATGACAGACACCGTTGATGGAGTTAATCACTGGAAAGAAAGTGAAGTTTTACTCACATGCTGATATGTGTAGCATCCATATTTACTTCTGCAAACACAGTGTGCTGCGCGTGACGTCATGCTTTCTTCTGTGCATGCACGTCACTTAAGGGCCGGAGAATGTTCACTTTGGAGTCTGATGCCAGTCGCATTGAAATTATAATGTGAAAGACCACACAAAAAAAAATCTGAATTGCTGCAGTGGGAACGTAGTCTTAGAGAAGTATGCAGCATCTTGCTGCAAACGTTGATAGACCTTAGCCTCCTCAAGAAGTAGAGTCTGCTTGGTCTCCTCTTGTGCACGGCCTCAGTGTTGTCTGTTGTCTAGGTGACCATCCAGGTATCTATAGTCGTCAGCATGGAAATAGTATTTGGCTTTTTCCTGGTCCTCCTAAAATCCACAATAATCCTGTTTGTCTTGTTCAGATTTAACATAAGGTGATTGTTCCCACACCATGCCACAAAGCGGTTCACCAGTTCCCTGAACTCAGAATCTTGTCCATCTTTAATAAACCCCACAACTGCAGAGTCTTCTGAGTATTTCTGCAGAACTGAGTTGTACTTGAAGTCTGAGGTGTATAGAGTGAAGAGAAATTTTAAGAGCACAGTCCTCTCCGGTGCTCCTGTGCTGCTGACCACCTCTCAGGCACACAAACTGTGGTCATATAAAAGTTATATGTATCATAACCTGAAGTTGGATAGTTTTCTTTAATGTATTTGCAGCATCAGAAAGTCAAGTGAGGTTCATTCTGGTACAGATGTCTTTAGGCTGAGGACAGCCAGTCCCAGTTTAAATTCCCTATCATAATTGTTACAGTGTTTGCCTGAGACTGCAGTATGGCACTTACAAGTGATCCTCAAACAGCTACAAAAATTAGTGAGCTGGAACAAAACACTGTATAAAATCCTCATTAAAGTCTGGGGTTTATTAACAGAAAATGCTGCAGTCACAGTCTTCCACACATCTGCGTCTTCCCTCTTTATTTAACCTGTCATCTGGGAGTGAACAGTTTATCAATCTGTGTGACTGGCAAATTATGTCACTGAGTAAGTGAGGCAACCTCAGGAAAGCAAGAGACCCAAACTCTTATAAGGTCAATTTTGGCCAGTAGTCTTCTGGCATTTATGAACAAACAGCTGCGACCTTTTCTTAGATTAAATTCATATGAGGCAGTGAGTGTCACAAGGAAGAGGGCCAATGTGGCCTAAAGCTGCGTTGTGCAAGTTCAGAAATAAATGACAGTATATGACTACAAGAGACTGTCAGCTGGAATCTGGATGTCTAAAACTAAAATTGGCTTCTTGGTTAATTTTTGTTAAAGTTGGTATATTGCAGTTGTGGAAAGGAATCTATACAGCGGATATAGAAAGTCTACAAACCCCTGTTAAAATACTTGGTGTTTCTGATGTTCAAAAAACTGAGACCACGCTAAATAATTTGGCAACGTTTTCCACCTTTAATGTGACCTGTAGCCTGTACAACTCAATTGAAAAAGAAACGCATCTGTTACGGGGAAAAATACAAAAAATAAAAAATGTACAATTAGCTGGTTGCATAAGTGTGCACACCTTAAAACTAATACTTTGTTGAAGTTACTCAGTTGCATCCTACAGCAAAAGCCATTGTTCACTGAGAGCTGATATAGTTTCAAAGGGCTCTTACTGTTTAATGGTATCAGTCAGGTAAGGTCCATGGAACACAGTGAAGACAGACATTCAGAAGTGGAGAAAATGTGGAACCACAGAAACTTTACCGAGAAATGGACGTCCCTTCAAAATTGAGATGATGGGATGAAACCTGGTCAGGGAGGCTGCCTATCAGAATCACAATACTTTATTACTCCCCGGAGGGAAATTACTTCAGTTGCAGACACTCTATTTAATATACATGAATATTAATACATATAATACATATATATATATATATATATACACACACACACACACACACACACACACACCAGGTGTGCAATGTGTTAACAATTGGATATACAGAAACAGTGAATATGAAGTAAAGGTTTGTTTGTAGGTAGGTAGGTAGTAATATATAGATCCGTAATGTTGCATATACCTGAAGATCAGAATACTTCTTTATCTTAAATTCTTATGTCACCCCACACTCTGATAAATATACATACATATGAATACTAGAAATAAATAAATAGAAATATATATCTATAAACATATTAACCCAAAATATAGTGTGATAGAATTTGGACAGCTGCAAAGTTATATATACAGAATGAGTGAATAAGTGTGAGTATATAGGTGTGTTAATGTTATATATACGTGTGTGTGTGTGTACAGTATTGGATGAAACTGCCCATAGGATAAACTAAAGTGTCAGCATCACTGGAGCAGCTGTAGGAATTTCTGGCACAGGCTTTTTAATACATGTGACAGCAATCTCCCGTGTTCTCAATATTTCTTGGCTATGGGGAAGAGTCATAAGACAGAAGCTTTTTCTTACAAAGAAAAACACCCAGGCCTGGCTAAACTTTGCAAAAACGATTCAGCAGGTCTCTAAGGCATGTAGGAAAATGTGTTACAGTCTGTTGAAATTAAGGTTGAGCTTTTTAGCCACAATTCCAAAAGGTGTGTTTGGCGCAAAAACACTGTACATAATCAGAAGAACACCATGCCCATGGTAAAGCAAGGTGGTGGCAGTATCATGCTTTGGAGTTGTTTTTCTTCAGCTGATACTAGGGCTTTAGTCACGGTGGAGGGACTTATGAACAGTCCTAAATACTTGTCAATTTTGACCCCAAACCTTCAGATGTCTGCTAGAAAACTGAAGCTCAGGAGGAATTTCACCCAGACCCAAAGCATGCTTCAAAATCACTAAAAGAATGGCTTCAACAGAAGATAATTAGAATGAATTATTTTGGAATGGCCCAGCCAGAGCCCAGACCGGTGACCTGAACAGGACTACACACAAGGAATGCCCTTGCAATGAGACCAATTTGGAGTGCTTTTGTGAGGAAGAGTGGACAAATATTGCCAAGTCAAGATGTACCATGTTAATAGACTGCTACCCAAAAAGACTGGATGCTTTAATTAAGGCAAAAGATGCAACAGCAAAGTATTATTTTTAGGGTGTGCACATTTATGCAACCAGGTTATTCTACTTTTTACAATTTTTATACTCTTCCCACTAACAATTTTTTTTTCTTTTTTAACTTCAGCTGTACTGGTTATAGGTCGCATTAAAGGTAGAAAATGCTTTGAAATGATTTATGGGGTCTAATTTCTTTTTACATCAGAAAAACTTCGTATTTTCACGGGTGTGTAGACTTTCTATATCCACTGTATATTTATAAGTAGTACTACAATTGAAAGTATTTGCTGCCTAGAGACCTTAACATTAACTTCACAGCAATTTGCAAGATCTGCAAGACCAAAACCAGACAACACAGATACCAAGAGACGACCGAGACAGCGATGAACTTGAACAGGTAAGCAAGCGCTAAAGCATTTAAAGTCTTGCCAAGAGACCACATCCAGATGATTTGTAATTTCTCATTATGTTTCTGCATGAATAGCACAAGCCTTATGCTTATTGTAATGCTATTTTCCCCTCACAGTTATGTTTTAACTTTATCTATTCAAGATGCCAAGACTTGATATTGTGGCCCAGCAGAACCATTTGTATCCTTATTGTGGCATATCCTTTGGAAAAAGTGGGGAGCCATTTAATTAGAGCTCTACAACGCTACATGTATTTTAGCATCAATTTAAAATGACTGAGCGTTGGCTTCTAAGATTTGTTTTTATAAGCGCAGACTCTGTAAACCTGTGTTATTTTGGAGTATTGAACATCTTCATTGATTTCTGCCCTCTGTGAATGAATTTCAGGTGGTGGTCATCACAGATCATCTTCTTCCTTTTTTGTTTTTTTTTTTGTTAAATAAAATATCTTATGAAAACAACTTTTGTCGTTTTTTTTATTCCAGTCTTAACTTCAAACACATGTCACCATTTGTGGGTACACTTCAGTGAAACTATCATAACTGATTATCTTTAGTCCCAAACTTGAAGTCCTGTCAGACAAGTAAATACAGACTGGGGAAGGTATATGAGATCTAGATTGGCTCTGAAGCAGATGGTAGGCTGTCAAAACAGTGGGAAAAAAAACCCCAGCGTCCTGAAGAGACAGCAAACAAACCAAACAGACTGTAGTCTGAGGGAAATTGCTCGGACTGGGTTAGCTTACCTTTACAATCCCTGGCTGGCTCCATCTGTGATTACAGAGAGTAAACTCTGGAGGGTGAACTTCACCCCTCAGCCACCATCATATCACAACATTTGGAAATAAAATGGTTTTTGTCCTCTAGGTATAAGAAATACTGGAAGTGTACTTGGGTGCACATCAATCACAGGTGAAGTTTGTGATGTCTGATATTTAAGCATATAAAGAGGAGAAAACAATTTGTTGCAGAGAGAGGCTGTCCTTTTGTATAGTTTCCCCCTACTTGGGGAGGATTGAAAGTAGATGCAGAGCAGCCACACGTTTGTACAGCGCGTCAGGTCCTTACAATGGTTACATTATGTCTTTTTTATGCATTTTCTAGAGCTGTTCTTCTCAGTTTGCCCACACAGCCTCCCATAAACTGGTGGTGTTGTTTTCTAAAGGCATGGGAATGCAGCTTTCTGATACACCTACTGTACTGTCTCGCAGGATTTATACCATACAATTAAGTTACATGTGTTGGTCACATTATTAGGTACACCTCGAGCTGCTTATAAACACATTTCTAATCAGCTAATCACAAGGTAGGAACTCAGTCCATTTAGGCATGAAGGCATTGTCGATACAACATGCCAAAGATCAAACTAAGCATCAGAATGAGGAAGAAAGGTGATTTAAGTGACTTTGTAGCATGGTTGCTGATGCCAGATGGGCTGGTCTGGGTATTTCACAAACTGCTGTTGTACTGGGATTTTCCTGTGCAAGAGAAAATGTCCAGCAAGCGGTAGTTCTCAGGGAGAAAGTGGCTTGTTGTTGCCAGAGGAGAATAGCCAGACTCCGTTGAAGCTGATAGGAAAGCAGCAGTAACTCAAATAACCACTCGTTAGAACCAAAGTATGCAGAAGGGCATCACTTAATGCAAAACCTGCCAAACCTTGAAGCAGGAACAGCAGAAGACCACACCAGGCGCCACTCCTGCTCAGAATTTGGAATATACAGCATGAAAGCATGGATCTGTTGTGCTGAGAATCAACAATTCAGCCTGGGGGTAGTGGCGTGATAGTATGGGGGAAATTACCGTACAAACTGAGTATCGTTTAAACGCCACTACCTGATTATTGTTGCTGACCATGTCTATCCCTTTACGACCACAGTGTGCCCATCTTCTGATCGCTGCTTCCAGCAGGATAACGCAACATATCCTAAAGCTCAGATCATCTCCAACTGGTTTCTTAAACATGACGACGAGTTCACTGTACTCATATGGCCTCCACAACCACCAGATCCCAACCTAATAGAGCACCACTGGGATGTGTCGGTGAGCGGCCGACAAATTGCAGTGCAAACATGCATGCAGGAATAATTGTATGATGCTTTCTTGTCAATATGGACCAAAAGCTGAGGAATATTTCTAGCGCCCCACTGAATCTATTCCATTAAGAATTAAGGCAGTTCCAAATGCAAAAGCAACCTGGTACTGGCACAGTGTACCTAATAAAGTGGCCAATGAGCCTCTGTAAGGTCAAAGCGGATGTATGGATCTCTAAAGATCAGTATTTATGAGTTTTCTCAGTCCATTTGCAGAGGGTGACAATATACACACATTACTGCAACTTGACCTCATCTTCTTGTACTGATGACAGTACACTGAAAGTACACCTTAGTACACCAAGCACAAATTATGAATGTGCAATCTGAACGAATCACAATCCTGTTATTCCCTGTGGGACAGCAAAACGATTGATCTACTTGCCTAGCTGGAAGTGCGATTTAAAATAGGAAGAGATTTCAAAATGTGATTGATTTGGAATCTGTTGCAACATTTTACCCAAAATAATGCAGTGTGATTTTACTTTTCTTTAGCTTTACCTGTGAAGCATGCTGGAGTTCATTATGTTCCAGAAGTGCTCATGAGTTCAGCCTTTGTGGTTAAGATGTATGCACGAGGGGTTATCAATCACATGTGCTCGTCTGGTTCGACCAGCAGCTCATATGTCAACGCCAGTGTGTAGGAGGAGTTCCCATCTGTGCCCTACTCTGCCCGCCACCTCAACGATGACAAATGTGCCACCCGCAGTGAAAATATTGAGAGTTACCAGGACATTTATCAGGTAACATTTGAGCAATAGGAGAGATAACCTTTTGTAAGTGGACGCTGATAAAGATGTATGTTCTGCCTTTCCTCTGAATGGGCTCCATCTCTGTTTAATACGTACTGCGACTACCCAGAAGTAATATCATGATAATATGTTTCATATTTTGGGTTCAACCAGGTGTGCAATCTCTTTACTGATCTAGCCTTCGGGTTGCTGAAGATGTGTGGACATTAAACGCTGCAGGTACTAAGTTGGATGCCTGCAAGCACCTACTCTGGTCACTCACTATTAATCAACTACCATTTCAGGTTGTGTACAGGATATCCCCTGTACAGTCTGCTCATAAACCTGTCAGTATCAGTAAAGAACTGGTTTTCCACATGAAGGATTTGGAGGAAAGCAGCAAAAAGGATTCTGCATTATGGGCACTACTTAAGCAATGCATTTAGGTTAAAACTTGATGGAAGTAAAAGATTGGGGTGGTGGTGGAGGCTAATGCAGTAAGCGCTGTTGGCGTGTCAGTGAACCATTAGAACTGTCAGATTATAATGCACATATGCCCGAATAAGTATGATTGAGTGTTGGGTGTCAGCTGTGAATGAGGCAGGGATTGTGAAGCATGAATGAAACAGCTGATGCCAATCAGATCATTTAAGTAAAGCACTGTGCTTGAATGCAGTGTTCATTTCAGTGCCTGCTATATGGGTTGCAGTTTAGCACAAATGATGTGCCTTTGTAGACCTGCTAGGGGAATTAATGACAGGAGAACAGTAAAGACCTGCTAATGATTAACACTTAGTTAAAAGGCAAAATATAAAGGCAAAAAAAAAAATTAAATTTGTTTATGGGGTTAGTTTTCTACAGCACAGTAAATTCAGCTATGAAATTTATGAAGTTTGTATTATATATGCATGTTTTGTTCATTTCAAATGGGCTTTACCATTAATAAATCCCAAACAGTTACTGTTGATTCACTGTCTTGGGTTGTAGCAAAATATACGCTATATGGACAAACATATTGGGCCTCCTTGATTACACCCCCCTTTCAGCTATAACAACAGCTTCCACCCTTCTCATTCATTCCAAGGAAAAATCGTGAGGACGCTGACCTTGGAGGAGAGGGCGTGGCTCACGATCTCTATTCTAGTTCATCCCAAAGGTGTTTGATGGGGACGAGGTCAGGACTCAGTGTGGGTCAGTCAAGTTCTTGCACACCAAACTTTCTGCACTTGGGACCAGACATGCTGGAACAGAAAAAGGGCCTTCCCCAAACTGTTCCCCCAATGTTGGAAACGGAATGATCCAAAATGTCTTGGTAAGCTGAAGCATTAAGATTTCCCTTTACTGAGACTAAGGGGTCCAGGCCAACCCCAGAAAAACAACCCTATAGCATTATCCCTCCTCCACCAAGCTACAGTTGGAACAGTGCAGTCAGGTAGGTAATGTTCTCTTGGCACTTGCCATCGGACTGCCAGATAGAGAAGCATAATTCGTCAGTCCACAGAACACATTTCCATTGCTTCAGAGACAGTTTTTGTGCTGATGTTAATGCCAGAGGAGATTTTGCAGTTACTGAGTCAGCAGAGCGATGGTGACTTTTACACATTGTGCACCTCAGCACTTGGCGGCGCTGCTCTGCAACTAAGTTGCTGTGGTTCTTAAACATTACAACTTTGCAATAATACGACTTACAGCTGATCATGTAATATTGAGGGGGGAGAGAATTTCACCAACTGATTTTCTGCACTGGTGGTATCCTTTTAAAGTACTGCACTCAAATCCATTTTTTCCTAAATGTTTGTGAAGAGACAGGATGGGTGGGTGCTTGATTTTATACATCTATGGCAGTGTGACCGGATGAAACGCCTGAATTCAATGATGAAGAGGTTTGGCCTAATACTTTCATCCATATAAATTAGCTTTTCTCCTGGGTAAACTTTTTAATTCTGACTCACTTTTATGGTTGACACAAGTTATTTCAAAGGGTTGAGTACATGCTACTAATTGATGTGATTCTTTCACTTACAGTTTTAACATTCAGCTTAACGGACTGCTGTTAATTCATTTGTAGAATTTAAATCAGTTAAAAAAAAAAAAAATAATAAGCTAGTAACATGGGCCACAAAGGATTTATTTTAAAATAAAGATGGCAAAGTACAGAAGTTGAAAAAGTCTTGAGCCACATCTCATTTCTTTGTATGTTTGTTTCCAAGGAGCCAGACTTTCTTGTATTTATTAAAGTGGTCTTGAACAGTAGTTCTCCAGGCTTTCTGAATCAGAATCAAAATTCTTTATTAATCCCAGGGGGGAAATTACTTGGGGTCCAGATGCTCCAGTGGGTAGAAATGAATAAATAATCAATATTTACACCGATAAACAGAGAGAAACTTAAGCTATTAAAACGGTATTAAACTATATGTGAAAGTACAATTGTCCTATAAACATTCAAAGTTAAGACAGTAAAATAGCAAATATAAAAAAAATAAAACAAGAGTCATTAGACAATGTAGAAGTCTTTCAATGTGTTTCTTTGGACATTGGCTGCTTTTTGAGTCATTTTCAGTCTAGTCCCTATACCTGACCATTTTCAGACATGTTTGTTTGTTAAGTCACTTAACACTGACCTATGAATCATTCAAGCAAAAAAAAAAAAACGGCACACAACACATGAGAGGAAGCAGTGTTGTGTCTACACATAACAGAAAACAAGGAAACACATCATTTGTCCCCATTTCTTTAGTTGAATCTATGAAAAATGACTTCAGCCCGGTGTGTAGTGTGCCCTTAAGAAATGTGACAATTGGGGGACAAAAGAGAAGTGTCACGCCTAAAAATCTACCTATGGCAGATGACCAGTATGTGATAGTCATGTCCTTAAGAAATTAGAAAGAAATCCAGCAAAGATGTGACACAGGACCTAAGAGATCCGTCTGGCCCTTCAGTCGACCCATCTACTGCTCGCCAAAGCCACATCAGAAATGGTCTCATGGTGACTGTTGAAGGGTGACTGTCAAGATGCCATTCTTAAGGAATAGAAACAGGGAGAAAAGGCTGAGGTATGCCAAATTACACAAAAAACTGGACTGACAATCAGTGGCAACAGGATTTATGGAGAGCTGAATCCAAACTTGAAATTTTTGGTTCAAGTTGTCATCTACAGAGGAGGACAGGAGGGAGGTACAGCAGTGGGTGTCTGCAGCCATCTGTAAAACACGGTGGAGGCTCTGTCATGGTTTGGGCTGCATTTCAGCCAGTACTATTGGGGATCTCTTCAAAAATGATGGCATTATAAACAGAGAAAAGTACGATCAGCTTTTGATCCACCATGTAATACCATATGGAAAGCATCTAAAGCACTGTGGGATCATCTTAACAGAGATTGGAACGAAAGTCAGCCGTCATCCAACAAAAGGACCTTTAAAATGTCTTTCAAGAAGCCTGGACAACTATTTCTTAAGGCTACTTGGAGAAATGGCAAGAAATCTTGTTTAAGAGAGTTCAAGCTGTGCTGAAGAATAAAGGCGAACATACCAGATATTGACTTTGAAGCTCATTAGAATTGTACAGACTCTGTTTTTGCCTTATGTGCTGTATTTCCATTTATGTTTGCATGTTTCAGTAAATTGGTGCACCTTCTTACGAGAAGGATTTCCACAATACATGAGTGTGTGTGCGTGTATGTGTGATGTAAACACACATTTTTCTTTCAGCATATCATTACTGGAAACCTAGCTGTTGGATGACATTAAACTGACAGTGAACCAGCATCACCAGGGGACGCCTCCCCCGAGTGAATTAATGTTAGTGAATTCACAGAGAATTCACAGGCAGCGGGTTATAGCCTGGAGCTGTTGGTGGGCACAGGCCTCTTATCGGCCACAGCCTCATCTGCATACATATCTGAGCAAATGTGGGTGGGGGGGAGCTGAACTTGTTTGGTATTAACCAATTAAATACTGAACAACACATTCTAATATAGATGTACTATATCTTTGCCCCAATATTCCTTTATACGCAACACCCACAGCATTTCAGTCAGGTGAAAATTACATCTCTGTCCTACTTCATTTGAGATTAAAGAAATAAATAAAAACACGAGGTAAAAGAACAGCAGGGATACTCATAATGAGCGGGTGTTGTAGATACTTCTTGGAGCTGACAGCAAGGCAAAGACAAAACTAACACCTACAGCATGTGCTTGCAAGATTCTAGATTTAAAGTTTCCTATCGATGTTAGCTCTCCTTGTGTGATGATGCATGCTGTGTGTCATCTTTTCTTTGCGTTTCCTTTATCAACACAGTATGTAACAGTCCTTAAGTTTCTACCTGCCTCTTTCCCCACAGCCTTCAGTCCTGCTCTCATCACATGCACCATCTGTGTGTTCAGATAATGCAATAAACCAACAGTGCAAGAACCCTCCTAACCTAAGCTCAACAAGTTTTCTTTAAAAAGATTTGTGTTGTATGTATGCAGCTGCAATTTTGATTTAGATGTTGTGCTCATTTTTGCCCATTTGACAGTGAGTTTTTCTGATTTTTTATGCACTTGCTTTATCAAAAATATGGTCTCCTTGCAAAAGATTGCACACTAACCTCAAAGTGTACTTCCTGGTCATCAAAACATGGGCCAGTCCTCTCATCAGAAAGTACCAGTAAGAAATACCCTCTTATATTGGACACATTGACTCAGATTTGTTGAACCACTTGCTCAGCCTCCCTCAGGTTAATCCTATGGTTGTAATCAAACAAGTCTGATTTCATCACACCTACTCCTCTCCAGGTCCTGTTTGTTCTGGTATTTTTTGTTCTCTTCCAGAACCCCCATCCCATATCGCCATTTATTGTTTTCCAGCCAAATGATTACCTGTAGCCATAAGTGTAGAGTTCAGAAATTATACATCACACAACCACTGAATCTTAAATGTAATCATCTTGAACTTGTACTCACTGTTATGATCTCGATCTGCAGCTATGCGTCATCTCCTCTGCTGCCATGAGCATACAGGGTGGAGGGAGGAAGAAAAAAGTTGCTTCAGTATTTGGCTGTTTTTGGGGGCTTTTTTTGTTTTGGTTTTTTCTTTAAAAGGTTGAAAACTGTGTAAATTGTAAGTCACCGGAGTACTTTATTAGTATTATTTTTGAAATAAATGTTTTTGCTAGTTTGCTAAATCTTAATAAAGTTGTCTGTTCTTATTTTCAGTCAGCCTCAGAATCAGAGGGTCCTGCGGAAAGAGATGTAGTCATGAGAAAAACTAAATACACCCATGATTCAATAGCTTGTAGAACCACTTTTAGTAGCAATAACTTTAAGTAGTCTTTTTCTGTATGACCTCATCAGCATTTCACATCATTGTGAAGGAATTCTGGCCCACTCTTCTTTATGCTGTTGTCTCATTTCATTGTCATTTGGGGGCATTTGTTTAAGTACAGCTCTCTTAAGGTCCTGCCACAGCATTTCAATCAGGTTGAGGTCTGGACTTTGACTGGGCCATTGCAACACCTTGCTTGCTTTCTTTTTCAGCCATTCTGTTGTAGATGTGTTGGTGTGCCTTCAATCGCCGTCCTGTTACATGAACCAATTTCAGCCAAGCTTTAGCTGTCAGGAAAAGGGCATCACTTTTGACACTAGAATACGTTGGTATACAGAGGAGGTCATGGTTGACTCAATGACTGCGAGGTGTCCAGGTCCTGTGGCTGCAAGACAAGACCAAATCAACATCCTCCCCAACATCCACCACCACGCTTGATAGTTATTATGAGGTAAAAAGAGAAATGGAAGGATTATGATATGCTATGAAACATTCACGTTCGGGCACTTGACGTAGGCTAGAAACTGTTAACAAAATGCTTTTATTTAACATGGTTAAAGACATTAAAAATACACCAGTAGCTACTGGCTTGCACCTTCTATTAGTTTTTCCAAACCTACCTTGAGTGCCTGGCCTTGGATGTTTTATGCTGTTTTTTGGTGATAATCCTTAAATTTTCTTTTTTGCTATTTTTCCTTTCCATGAGCGTCACCAGCAGTGCCTCTGTTATTCCTTTTTACGTAGTATGTATGAGGTGTTTGTGCTGATGTGCTGTGTTTGGTTTTCACCAAACGTGGTGCTGTGCATGATGACCATATATCTCCACCTTAGTCTCATCTGTCCAAAAGACATTGTTTCTGAAGTCTTGAGGTTTGTTCAAATGCAACTTTGCAAAGTTAATCTGTCCTGCCATGTTCTGTTTAGAGAGAAAGGAGTTTCCCTGGCAACCTTCCAAACCATCGTATTTGTTCAATGTTTCTCTGATTGTACTGTCATGAACTTTACTATTTAACTTCCTAACTAAGGCCTGTAGAATCTTAAATGTAGCTTTCTTTTTTGGTCTGACCTTGGGGTGAATGTGCTGGGACGTCCACTCTGGGAAGAATGTGGCGTTGCATTAACACATACCTGAATGCTCTAGACCAGCAAAATGCCCCCAACTTTTGCATTTATAGAGCTGGGCACACTTGCAAATCACCAGTTAATCATTTGATTCTCAGTAACTGGCAGTGACACTGGCAGGTTTTTGCATGTTTTTAAACTTTCAGCAATGTGTTTTTGTTTTTCACACTGTCAGGCAGTACCGGGTTATCGAACCTAATATCAGTTAACACTTGCTCTCTTAATTCCTTACTTAGTTTTTCACAGGATTGCACAGAGTCCTGGTGAAACTAGGGTTCACTTGACTGTAATTGAGATGCACATGATTCCTAAACTTTGTACCGCAAAAATGAGACCTGTCTCGCTTGTTTTGAATGTGCACATTTGAACATGAGCTGAAACCCATCTGAGCTGTTAAATGCCAGGGCCTCATAAATATATTATCACAGAAGTGTACGTGTAACACATGCGCATTTAAAGAAGTTACTTCCCTGAAGGAGGCACAACAGAAGCCTGATATCAGACAGAATTGTTAACTAATTAACCCCGTGGTTCTCGGATTGCGGGGTGCAGAGCTGCTACAGGTGGGACACTGACAACCAGGTAATAAAATATGAAGTTACACTAAGGCAAGTAGATGTGAGTTTCATATGAAAAAGAAAGAAGCAAACATTTGTTGATGCTATTGTGCTGATGATATGGACTTTTTAAAAAATTAAATTCACTGTGGATCCTTTTTTCATTGCTAATGATTGATAAAATTCTGGGGCGTGAGAAATGTAGTTTTGTGTGGTGTGGGGTGCAAACTTTTTCAACTTCTGAAGTGGGGCATGCCAAAAAAAGTCTGAAAACCACTGTATTAACCCCTGACTCACTCATGGAAACAGGCAAACACAATAGAGCATAGGAGAATATATCAGGTCTTTATGTGTTAATTCAGCAGGGGCAATATTGAATGACAAAAGTTGAGAGTATTTGTTTTAAAGTGTTGCAGAATGCCCTAGATCCTCACAACATTGAACTGTCACCTAAAGTCTAATTTTTGTTTTCCTTTATATTTAAAGAAATGACAGACACCTCCACCATAAAATAGTGCAGAAAAGATACAAACTGTAGCATAAAAGCTCACACACATTACATACCGTAACGTGTGAGACAGGTTTATTACTTCGTCAAAAAGTATATTTTAAAATGATCAGCTGAGTGTTAAGCTAAGAATGTGCATTCAGTTTGACACGCTTGTTAACTGTCTGGGTGCAAGTGTTGGTCAGTTCCTCTTTAGAGAAGTAGAAAACAACAATAACCCCTTTCTCGAGCACAACTTAGCTTTCTTGCCTTAATCCCAGTGTATATATTACTGTTAATATATAGCACATTTATTTGAATGCATCTGACATCTCTGTGTTACATTTGAGCTTGGCACAAAGGCATTAAACAGAGCTTCATTCAAAGATTATTAATAAACATACACTCACCAGCCACTTCATAAGGGATACCTATTAAACTGCTCATTAAAGCAAATATCAAACCGTCCAATCACATGGAAGCAACTCAGACAATCTAGGCATACTCAAGACAATCTGTTAAAGTTCGAACTGAGCATCAGAATGGGAAAGAAAGGTGATTGAATGACTTTGAATATAGCATGCTTGTTGGTGCCAGACAGGGTAGTCTGAGTGTTTTAAGAAACTGCTGACCTGCTGAGATTTTTCCCACACAATCTTCTCTAAAGGTTTACAGGAAGTGGTCTGAAAAAGAGAAAATATCCAGTGAACAGCAGTTCTCCAGGCAAAAATGCCTTGTTGAGGCCAGAGGTCAGAGGAATATGGTCAGATGACTTTGAACTAATAGTAAGGCAACAGTAACTCGAATAACCACTCATAACAACCGAGGTGTGCAGAAGAGCGTCTCTGGTCACACAACAACCTCGAAGCAGATGAGCTACAGCAGCAGAGAGCTAAGAACAGGAAACTAAGGTTACAGTTTGCACAGGCTCAGCAAAATTGGACAATAGGAGATTGGAAAAGCAATGGTTGGTCTCATGAGTCGTGATTTTTGCTGCAACATTTGGATAGTAGGGCCAGAATTTGGCATAAACAACATGAAAACATGGATCCACCCTGCCTTTTATCGATGGTTCAGGCTTTTAATGGCACTGTAATGTTGTGGGGATATTTTCTTGGCCCACAAGATTGGAAAAATTTTGCCTTTCAGCCTATCCATTAAAGTCTTTACTGTATATAGTCTTCATGCTAGGCTTAGCCAATTGCAGTAGCTCTGATGCACAGATATAGGTGTTCCAACCTATTTCACCTTGGCTTTGTTCTGAACTATTTACAATTTTTTAAATTTCATTGACTACCTGAACTCAATTTCTTCCCGTGAGATCTTGATCATCAAGGTCTCAATGTCTAATGAATGCAATGATTCAGTTGCCTTGAAACTAATGTTGACCTGTACAAAAGATTTCAATACATTGTGTTCACTGAAAGTTGAAAAGTATGTAAAGTGTGTTTTCTTTAAAAAATTTTTTAAAAAGCTGCGTCTATGACCCTAAGGGCCTTTACTTACAATTTGACATCAGTAAAAAGAACACCACTGCAAGCGTTCACTTTTAAATGAAACATAATCTTCCTGAAGGTTTCCCACAGACTGTCTCTCTCTAAGAGTTCATTTGAGGAGACTTAGTAGACATTGCAGTAAATGTAACTCTATATACAAACTGGTGACAAATTATTAGGAAAAACAGAATAAAATGCCTTTTTACTTTGTGCCACCAGAAAGGCTTTCAGTGTTCCAGTCTCTGAAACTCTGCTGCAGGGATGGAACATCATTCCCACAAAACGGGTCCCCCTCATTAATGGTTTTGATGATGGTGGTCAAGAGCACTGTCTAATATGTTGGTCCATAGTTTTCTGGTTGCCAGCCTAGTGTAGATGTCTATGACTGCAAAAGCTGTAGCGTATGATTCACATCATTTTCATGCTTATCAAAACATTCAGTGACCCCTCATGACCTGTGGATGAGACCACTCCCATCATGGTGTTAATGTTTCATTGACGGATAAAGCACTGATTCCCTTAAACGTGACAGTGATTACAAATTAGCAAATCAAAGTATGGAATGAATCTCAAGCATGTCTTAAACACTTTGTAATTGAATTCACTGAGTGTTGCAATCGTTTGCTAGGCTTTGTAAGCACCTCTTATAGTCACAGAAGCAAGGGTACCAGTTTTGAAATTCCCAAAATTATTATGAAGGGTAGTGATTTGGTAACCACTGGAGCATGCCACAGTGTTGTAGACTGCTGTGATTCCTTTGTAAATGTCGTAAGTGCATCCTTGTCTTTTGTAACCTCGTTGGGCTGGTTTGCCAAATTTTCCCTCAATGAACTGTCACGAAAGTTCGCAAAGCAGTGCAAAGACAGGTGCGACACCTCACCTTATGAAAGTCATAAATACCTTGTAATGTTTTGTGAACACTGGTAACATTTTCCTTTTGTTTCCTAAGCAATTAATCACATTTCACCTCTGCATTGTCACTGCTCTGTAATGGTTTGCGAGGGGTCGCAAGTGCAACATAACAGTTTCTTACCTGTTTTTGTAAAAACTGCACTCAAGAGGCCGCTCCGCATCGCATCATTACAATTTCATGTCGCACTGACTCATAATCAGAGTCACACAGGTGGGAACTCAGCCTAAAAGTAGTCATTCAAAACACCTTTGTGTTGATTTGCAGTGACCCTTCACTCTCAGGGGAAAAGTGGACCCAAAACATGCCAGTAAAGTGCTTCTCACAGCATGCCACAGCCACCAAATGCCCTTACTGAAAGAGTCAAGAGTTCAGGTGTTTCTTTTATTTCCTTTTTATGTGTTTTGCAGCAGCTTTTTTATTTTTTAGAGTTTTTTTTCATAGCATCATTTTTATGTTTCCAAGAGACTAAATAAATCCGTGCAGACAGAACAAGCTGTCTGCCAAGATGAATTAGGTTGTGGCATCTACATGAGCTCTCTCTGAAACAATCCCTTCATCCCTCTTGTTGACCTCTTTTTGAACTGAAACCAGTGTAAACGATGGATGTCCCTCATTGAATTTTCTTCCTGCCTGGACCAACTTAACTGTGAGCTTTTTGCTGACTTTGAAGGAGCAAATAGCAGGGAGACACGCACTGCTTAGTCAACTTCCAGAGTGTATGTATGTCGTCAGTCGTACAAGTCTTTCCGAGAGCGAACGTGTCAATTCTAAGGTATGCTAATTCATCACGAAGAGAGTGATGGCTTGGCCATTCATATTTCATGCTTTTAAACCTTGCAAGTTTCATGAAGTTGTCCGAATGAGTAGCATTTAAAACTGAAGTGAAGTAATGTGCTTGAATAATTAATCGATAATGTCTTTGATGAGAAGTACAACTGAGGTCATCAGTTTTATTTCTGCTGCGAAGTTTATTTATTCATCTTAATTGCATATTTAGTTTGTTTATGTCAGGAGCCTTATGGATGGATTTTTTTTTTTTTTTTTGAGCACGGATAGTAACAGAAAAATTCACCTAGCTTTCCCACTTGAGCTAATAATCGTTAAACTTTTTCACAAGCCACAACTTCCTCCCCAAGTCAAGCAGCGGACACGGCGGGAGCACGCGCTCTCCTTTGGTTGCTGCACAGCCCTGTGAAGCCTCTATCAGTATGTAAAAATACACCCTGCCTGCTATTAAAGTGCTGCACTCCAGTTGCCTCCCTCCCTTTCTGACATGACACCAACTTTCTCATTGCTCTGCCCTGCGCTGTCCGAGTTGCCAACTAAATCTCAGCCTCATCTTGTCTGCTGTAACCTTGTTTATTCCCAACAGTGGCATTAGCAAAGCTGTAAAAGTATTTATGGGGGTACAAATGCGGGACAGCCAATCTAAGGTAAATCTATAAATCCTGGCTGTTGATTTCTCAGGGCCAGGAGGTGCGGGCTGGTGATCAGTAGAGGTGGAAAGTATTCCCCGGGTGACTCTATGTGACTAACGCACGGAGGCCGAGCAGCATGCCAAACAGCGCTATGGTGACACTGTTGTGCTTTTAATATGGCTAAGCTGGCCTTCGCCTCTGAAGTGAGACGCCGCCTCGCTATCCATCTAACGCGAGCTGGTATCATTAGCTAACACCCAACAGGGACCTGACTCAGCATCTTTGTGTATGCCTGTGAGTGTGTGGTGTTAGTGTATCACGTTGTGCACTCTGCCCTTGGCTTTTTTTTGGTGGTGGTGGTGGGTAGTTACAAAACAAGCTAGTGCTCATTATGAAAAATAAAAAGGAGTGTAATGAGTACGTACCAGTAACTTACACTTCACAGTAAACAGGAAAAAAGCTCTATCTTTATTAATATCACTTACAGGAAATTTGATTGCAGCCGTGAGATTACCAAACCATGGAGAAAGACACCGATTCAATTCCCGGCATGGGATGGAGGATTCACTGGACGCTGCCATCAAGATCCTATCTCCATTAAATGATCTCATTATACTGCGACAGCATAGGCGTTGCTGTTCCCTTTCATGCAAAACTTTTGTACAGTATGTACATCAAAGCGCAATCTGCTGTCAATAGCTGTCCCCAAATATTCAGAATTATTCATGGTCATAATTATTCTGCACCCCTGTTAAGTGATAACAGCTGTAGAACAACACCAGAGTAAGCTGACACACTGTTACTGCATATCACTGGCTTGTAAAGATTTTTATAGCTGCACAGCTCTCTACCTAGACACAGCTTTATTTACATTTATGACCTATACTTATGAGCCTTTTCTGTCTTTTAACATGTTTGACATCCAGACGAAAGCATGACTACATTAATCATATTGTGAATGTGTGTTTATGTTTATTTTTAAATTAGCCCTGTTATTCTGGCAGGATTGTTTTTCTCGCCTTCTGCCATGTCAGTGTGCTGCGATCCCATGCCCCTTGTGACCTAGAGTAGATATTGATGGAGATGTGTTATTCTGTGAACATTTAAACAGCGTGGAACAAGGGAAGGAAACTTTAAAAAAGGAGAGCATAGAACTTTTTACATTTTATTTTTTATTTTAAAAGGTTATTTAGTGGGTCAAAGGGTATAATGGGTATAAGCAATTTCCACTAGTTCTGATTCTGATAAGCATATTTCCAGGGAAGTTGGGATATTTTCCAAAAATGTGTGATATGTTTACTCATGTGAAATTTCATTTAACTGACAAGTACAAAGAAAAGATTTTCATTAGTTTCACTGAAAAATTTCAGTGTATTTTGTAAATTTGCAAAAATTTAGAACACGATGGCTACAACACACTCAAAAAAACACTGGGGCAGAGGCAGGTTTCCCACTGTGTTACATCACCTTTGCTTTTAATAACACTTTTTAATTGTTTTGGAAGTGAGGGTACTATTTGTTGTAGTTTAATAGGTAACCTTGTCCATTCTTGCTTGATATAACACTTCAGCTACTTAACAGTCCGTGGTCCACTGCCTGATTATCCTCCTCATGATGCGCCACATGTTTTCAGCAGGATATAGATCTGAACTGGCAGCAAGCCAGTCAAGCACACATACGCGCCGTGTCAAAGAAACCACGCTGTTGTAGCCAGTGCAGAATGTGGTCTGGCTTTGTCCTGCTGAATTAAGCATGGATGCCCTGGGAAGAGACGTTGCCTTAATGGCAGCTTATGTCTCTCTAAAATTCTAGTACATGCCTCAAAGTCAATAATACCTTGCACTGGGCACCGGCGTACGCCCATACCCCCACTTATAACAATCTGGATCGTTTTTCATCTTTGGTATGGAGAACTTTACGCTTATTTTTTTTTTTTTTCCAGAAAATGAGATGAAATGTGAACTCGTCTGACCGCAGCACACGATTCCACAGTCTTTAAGTCCATCTAAGGTGAGCATGATGCCGTTTCTGCTTAAACTTGATGTATGTCTTCCTCCTTGTGTAATACCATTTCAAGTTGCATTTCTGTGTGAAGTCACAATGGTTTCCCAAAGCGCTCCTGCACCCAGGTGGCTGTATTTGTCATAGTAGCATCAGGGTTGCTTGAGGGTTGAAAGCTCACTGCAGATGTTGAAAGACCTGTTGCGCTGGGCAGGGTACACCCTGGACAGTTCACCAGTCCATCGCAGGGCCAACGCAGAGAGGCAGACAACCATTCACACCGACATTCATACCTATGGCCAATTTAGAATTGCCGGTTAAACTAACCCCTTTGCGTGGCTTTAGACTGTGGTAGGAAGCCAGAGTACCCAGAGAGAATCCACTCAAGCACTGGAAGAACATGCAAAGTCCACACAGAAGGGCCCAAGGTGGTCGGCTGGTGGATTCTAACCCGGACCCTCTTGCTGTGAGGTGACATTGCTAACCACTGCACCACCTTGCCACCTTATAATACTTTACTTGCTTAATGTGGACTCCTCCAAACTGGTGT
>VUQH01029307.1:2044-25013 GCA_015106775.1 Etroplus canarensis | reverse complement strand
AAAGACGTTAGGTAAAGATCTTGAGATGTACTTGGGAGATGGCTGCGATATTGGGATGGGGAAGCGCTACGCGTTAGACCAATCTAACTGGCGACGCCTACTGAAGTCTGCCAAACTGCACTTAACGAATTGTGAGCAGGCAGACCTGTTGAAGGACCGATGAAGACCTGACCAAGAAGAAGAAGACAGCTTTCTTAAGGTTCTGCCACATCATTTCAGTAAGGCTGAGGTCTGGACTTTGACTGGGCCCTTGCAATGCCTTGATTTAAAACTTCCAAACTGGCAAAAATTAGCATTTGATTAGCAGCACCTAGCTGCTACTTAAGCTCTTCCTGGAAGAAGAGTGTATTTAGCTTTTTACAGACTGCATAGATTCCTGTGGAAGTGTCCTTTTTCACATAACCATAAGTCTAAAACTGTTGGATCTGCTCAGACTGCCTAGATTGTCTGGTAGGACTGATTCCAGACAGGCGTATAAGTCCAAAAGTGTGAGAAAGTCTGCCTGTGTTAGGGAGTATGGTGACATCCAGGCCTTTCTCACAGTGAATTTGTCTGTTTTTTCTACTTCCAGTGCTTCAGTTTACAGAGGGCCTACACTTCTAGATCAGTCAGGCTTGCTAATCCCAGACCAATACACAGGAAGTCATCCGCCCACACTTACATGGGCAATGCCTCAACATGCTCTTATCTCTCTGACTGTTTCTCAGCCCAGCACAATTCTTCAGCTCCCACATGTACTCTCTGTCTGTCTCTGTAGTTCCAAAGGGTGAGAGGCTACTGGGTCTTGGATGAATGTCTCTGCATTTGAAATTCCCAGTGTTGTTTTCTTAGTGTTTCTTAACGTGGCACCACAACATCAAAAGTCATGATATTCAGCACATATCTGTGTTGTGTTTCAATATGAAAGAATTCTTTTTTCCTTTTTCTTCTTGCTCTTCTTTATTTTTATGGCAATGTTAAAAATGAGAGGATGCATATTTCTTTGTGCATCTGAGTACTATATCTTGAATACATAAGTTCTTTCCTGTTGTGCAGTATGTGACAGCACAGTGTGTGGTGAACCTCGTGTATTTTCAGACATCCTGTGACACACTGCTTGTCCTTTGTCTCTCTCCAGCAGCGCCTATGCATATGATACTCAATCGGCTACTAAGGCCTGATGAGTAAATAAATGTTCACACTCAATTCAAAAATAAACAGAAATGAGAGGCAAGAGGGCCGAATTAGCATGAATTATAGCCCTGCAGCATGAAGTGCAGGCAGTGTGTGGCTGAAGTTAATGAGACGGATTTCACATGTCTAGAAGTGACTACAGTATAAAAGCCCTCAGTACTGTGGGTGGCCTTGCTCCAGCTATGCTCTGTTTTCTGTCATAGCTCAGTCCTATCTCGTTCTGGAAAGAATTTTTGCACTGGCCCAGTACATGGCATGTGACACTCTAGTCACTTATGTTTCACTTTTTAATCTGCATTGCTGTTCAAAAGATCTGGGCACTCAAAATAAAGTGAGGAGACTTCCAAAGGTGATGCCCGGAATAACTTTTATTTACCAGTAAACACTGCAGCGAAGAAAGAAAAACCCTGAATCAGAGCATAACGTGTGCACCATTTAAAGAGCGCCAGTTCTCCTTAGTATACAAGAGTAACGTTTTCAAGGTATGTTGTAGGCTATTTTTTCAGCCTCTTATATAGATCGATAGGTAGGTCATGGTGAACTGTCTGTTCTGCCCCGCAGTCGCAGGACCTTGATGCCAGTATGCTTCAGGTGGGCAACGTAAGCCACAATGGCCTGTCGTCAGCCTGAAGATGGTAGTGTTCTCACGGCATTGAAGCTGGTTCATGGGGTCAGTGACTGGGTCATAGTCGCCCCTTGTCTTCTTCCACCCTGCTTTCTGCGTCCTGTAGCTTCTGTATCTCCCGGTCTAGGGTATCAGATGTCAGTGACTGAAGAGCTGCCTTGGAGTCAGTCAGAATGACAGCCCTGGCAGGTCTGTTGCTTGTGATGTACTCCACTGCTGTCAGGAGAGCTAGCGCCTCTCTGCTTTGAAGTTGGAGCATCTCCATCCAGTGGCCCTGGAGGAGGAGTACGTCAGCCTAGTGGGTGTTCTAAAGCACACCAACAACCACAGGAATCACTTCAGGTTTCATCCGCCACATTCTGTGTTTTTAGTTCTAGGTCTTTGTACTTGCTTTTCTTTTTATATTTCTGTCACTGTGATGTCTCCATCTGATGGAATAGTCATATCAATCAGTTTGCAGGTGGAATTCACAATGATGTCTGGTCTGTTCGCTCCTGTTGTCCTTGTTATGCACTACAGTCTCTGGCTCGTGCTCGTACCACCTGTCTGTAACCTCAGTATTATGATCTTTACAGATGCTCCAGCGAAGATACGCTGCAACTTTATTGTGCTGGGAGTACTCTGTTTTGGCCAGTACCTCACATCCAGCCACAGTATGGTCCAGTGTGTCTTCATGCTGTGAACACGTTCTGCATTTGCTCTCCTTTCGCTGGCCACATATTACTTTCTGGTAGTTTCTGCTATTAATTGCCTGGTCATGAACTGCTACTAGTATCCATAACCATTTGTTGGTGGTGACTGAGTCTACATAAGGCTTCTCAAAGATCTTTAGATACTGGCCATGTAATGCTTTGTTTTTTCACTTTTCATCTTTCATTTATTTCATCTTGGACTTGAACATGTGTTTTAGGGCTTTGGAGTTTTCTGTGGCAGATTTATCTTATTATTCTCAAACTCTGGCATTGGTGCTTCCCTTTTAAACTTAGTAGCAATCATGGTTACTGAATTTTTGGCTTTAGTTCTGTCATGCTCAAGCATGAAAAAACGTATTATTATTATTATTATTGCCAATTAACCTAGCCCCCTTTGCATGTCTTTGGACTGTGGGATGAAGCCGGAGCACACATAGAGAACCCACGCAAGCACGGGAAGAACCTACACTGACTGTAGGTATGAATGTGTGTGTGAATGGTTGTTTGTCTCTCTGTTGACTCTGCGACTGACTGGCCACCTGTCCAGGGTGTACCCCACTTTTCACCCCGCGACCCTGAGTTATATAAGCAGAAGAAAATGAATGAATGAATGAACCATCAGAATCGGAATACTCTATTAATACATTATTATTATTAGTAGTATTAGTAGTAGTATCCACATTTTTTTGTATTTATTACAACAGTATAATGATACAGCAACATTAAAAAAGAGATTAAGAGATTCAAGTTCAGTTTTAGCATGTTTTTTTAAATATTCTCTGCAACAGTATTAATTCAACTATATTTTACTTTGTATTTTTCACCTGGTTATCCATGCCCCACCTGCAATGGCACTTTTTCCCACTAATAAGTCAGAGAACTGCTGCTTTATGTAGTTCTAATATTCTTGTGGGTTAACACTAGCCTGCTAACCTCAGCAGCACTAAGACAATTTCCTCCCCTCAGTGCATGCCAGCTCAAAAAGAAACTTCAGCTCAGCTAATGGAAATCACAAGGCTGCACTGCTGTGAGTCCTCCTTCTAATCCTAATTTTCCTGAGTGGCCAGCACTCTCACTGTGCAGTGTTGCTGTCCACCTGCCAACAACCACACCATTGTGCTTTACTTTCTCCTTTCTGCAGGACTTTTTGCATTCCCTTTACGCCCTTCCTATCCAGTGTAAACATATTAGAGTGTGAAATAAAATGAACCAACTCGTTAACCGCTCCATAGATTTCATGTTACCAAAAGTAGTTTTTGGCAGTTTATTTAAAGCATCTACTTTAAAGCATGGCATGAGTCAGCTCATTTCACTTTTAACTGACAATGTTCAAGTTGTACTTTCCATTAAACAGTTTGGACAGTTCTAAATTCAAATAAAGCTGACATGTGTCAGTGCTGTCTTTGTAAAGTTATCAAAGC
Organism: Etroplus canarensis; assembly: GCA_015106775.1. Taxonomy (NCBI): domain Eukaryota; kingdom Metazoa; phylum Chordata; class Actinopteri; order Cichliformes; family Cichlidae; genus Etroplus; species Etroplus canarensis. Next base: position 21,102 of record VUQH01029307.1, on the reverse strand, counting down.
GTAAAGTATAAAAAGTTTCGACAGTGAAGACAACACTCCATTTGGCATGTGTATGGGCTTCCCTTATCATTGTAGAAATGCAGTTACATGTTACTTTCTGCTGTTTAAAGTAGTTTGCGTTTTTTCAACAAGACTAAAAGTCACATTCTGTGTATATTAATGAATTCCTCCAGTGACTTTTGTCACATTTGGGGGTGGGGTGGGGGGTGTCAGTGACTGGGCAGACTTACTGGCTGTAGCTGTAAGCAAAAACTGAAGGAAATCTGGAGTGCCATTCAGACTAGCTGTCCAGGCATGATGCTGTACCTGCAGCTGTACCCGCTCAAACTTGCTGCTTTAAGAAAGGTTCATTTAGCCCTTAGGCTGTCTGTGCGGACGTCTTCTAGTTCCACCATGTATTCTTTTATCCTGGTGGAGGTTGTGTAAGAGAATCAGAGTACACAGCTTGAAGAAAAGCAGAGAATTAGCACATTCTGTAGCTGGAAAGCAACATTCAGAGCAAACTTTATTCCAGTCTACCAGGTAAAGTAAAGTTCTGAGCTGCAGCATTTTGGATCAACTGAAGGCTGAATTGCAATAGTCAAGCCTGTAGGTAAGAATGGATGAACTAGTTTTCAGCATCACTCTGAGATAGGATTTCTCTAAATTTTAGTGGTACTAGATGAAAGAGGGCAGTCGCACTTATTTGTTTAATGTGAGTATTAAAGGACATCTCCTGGTCAAAAATGTATCCAAGATTCCTCACAGTGTCACTGGAGGGCAAAGAACGCCATCCCGAGTTAAGTATCTGGTTAGAAAGAGCGTTTCTGAGGTTTTTAGGACTAAATGCAATAACCTCAGTTTGTCTGAAATTAAAAGTAGAAGATTACAGGACACCCAGGTCTTTATGTCTTCAAGACATGCCTGTAGTTTCACTAACTTATTTGTGTCATCTGGCTTCATAGGTAAATGTGGCTGCATGTCATCTGCATAGCAGTGAAATAGATGTGCCTGTATACAGTCCTACAAAAAATTACTCTGACCGTGATGTACGTGTTAGTAGAATGCAGATTGGTTGATAAAACTGTGTGAACAGTAGAGACAATGGAGTTCACCATGAAGAGAACATAGCATGAAAAAAATAATCAAAGGTCAAGAAAGCAGCAAGAGAGCAAAGCTATGTGTAGCACCAAGGCACAACCATGCTGGCCCCTAAGTAATAATGATGTGAATTGAAAATGATTTGTATTAGGTACTGGATCAAATGACTACAGAAATAATTTCTTATATTAACAGCTTCTGAATTTAATCCACCTTTATTTTTAATAAAACTTTTGGATTATTATGTATCACTTATGTATTATTTCCAGGGGTTTCCAAGGTCAATAAAAATTAAAAAGCACATTTTAAAAGCTTAAAAGCTAAAATTAAAATATTTGCAGAGGAGAAAGTTATAATGCAATAAGCTGATAATTTACTTAAGAAACTGTGTATGCCTCCTAAATCCTAAACTATTAAACAGTACCTAAGGCTCGTAGCAGTTATGCTCGTGTGATGTCAGTTTGCAGTGGAATCAGCAGGAGGCCGTAGGCAGCAAACATCATCCCAAAGGGGTATCTTTAATCCTTCTGTTCAGGTTCTTTCAAACTTCAGAAACCTGGTAAAGGCAAAGAAAACAGAAGAACACACAAGACAAGTCCCAAGGAATACGTGTGTTCTGGTGTACACAGTCCCATCCCTGGTTGTAATATAAATGCAGAAGCAAAGTTATTGGAGAGAAGTAAACACTGGCATTTATACTGACCACTCAGTCGGCTTTTCTGCGTTTTTTATCTTGTATAAAACTGGAGTGCTATTAATAGGAGGTTTTGGCCTTGGCTGTTGCCTGGCATGGTTTAAAGCCTGGTATAAAGGAGGTTATCAGATCATTGCAGGGCCATTCTGACAGGATCAGTTGTACTGTGCTCGTATCTTGTGGTGAGTGTCAGGTTGGATAAAGTATTGAATGACTGAGTGCTAGTGAAAAATATGCATATTGCAGAGATATTCTATACCCAGTACCAAGGTCGTAGCCCTGTGGAAAAGCTGGGATTAGATGAACAATGCCGGTTTAAATGTCTCTAGAAACGTGGTAAATCAATTATGCAATCAGTTACTATGTAAAATAAACCATTAAAGGAATAGCTTCAGGGCGATATGATTTTCAGCTTTGGCCCCCAGCTTCCAGAGTATGAAAAAGGAAGAATACATTAATAAATTATTAGCTAGCATTACATGTCACCTCATTGTTACACCCTCAGGTTATTGTGAATGTCAGTTTACTACTAACAGTAAGAATAATAAGAAATGTTTTATTTATCCCTTATTTGAGAAATTCTTGTGTTGAAGTAAATAATAGTAGTATTCAGCACTGTGATTTATGTGCTCACTGTGCAACAGTTTTACATAGGTGCCACAATGATTCCTATGAATGGCTTCATTTTAATGGGTATTTGAACTTTTTCTTTACCAGTTGGAGATTTTTGAAAGGAACACCAACATTTTAATGTTACTATGAAGTAGAACATTATATTACATTAGCTTAAATATTTATATAATGTTAGCTGCTAAATACATTTTGTGAGACATATGTGATTTCACAGCTGCAGTGCCGGCTGTTTCAAACCTGAAGGTAACATGTATTTCAGGGTAGCATAAGAAGGCTAATACTTGGGAGGTTATGCTTATTAAACCCATGAATTCTTTGAACGGATCTTGATGGCCATGGAAATATTTTCCCCTTTGCTCTGAAAAGCAGGATAGCATCGTTTTAATATTATCTTTTGCCTCCAAGGCAAAGTACTTCCAGTATCTGACTCCCAACTGCCTGTGTTTTGCTGTGCCATTTGTAGTTGTACCTGCGTTTGTGGGCATCCTCCTTCTTGTTCAGCAAATAAGGATAGACTGCAACAGCTGTAGCCGTACGCTGCCCCTGTCTGTCAGCCTCAGTACATGCACTGGGTTCAGTAGTACCAATATCTTTTAAAAGCAAGTATTTTTGTGTTTTTAGAATTTTGGTGTAGTATCAGTTCTGGTGACATCCCTAATAGTATTATGAATGTATCTGTCCTTGTGGCAGCAGAGATGTATTGGTCTGTTAGGTACAGATGGTAGTCAGGATTATCTATAGATAACAGTTTTTTCAGTGAGCTCCAAATGTGTCCAGTTAGTTGCCAGTCAAAGAGCCAGCCTTCCTGGTCAGTGTATTCAGTGTGGTGATAGCAGCAACTCTGATGCCGTTCCCCCAGCAGACCACAGTAAAGTACTGTACTTGCCACAGCAGACTAACAGAAAACTTCCAGCATTTTGCCAGATACGTTGAAGATTCTTACCTAGTCTTCCACTTCAGACTGTTGTCAATGTGGACACCCAGGTTCCCAACCCAGGTTCATCAACATCCTGTCCCTGGATAGATATGGGTGATGTGGCTGTCCTCGTCCTTCTGAAGTCAGTCCACATTTCTTATTCATAGGTAACTTAAGAAACAAGTTATTAGATTATCAGATTGGCATAGTTTGCCATAGAAACTTACATTTTTAAGAGTTCTGTTATACACTATAACATCGCCTGCTTTAGGTCATGATATTCTCCAGTCTAGGATGGTAACTTTAGACATTAATTGTTGTATTTTATATATCATCTACATGCACCTGTTCATTCACGCTGATATGAATCAGGCTGAACAGAGCTGAGTCCTGCTGTTAGGAGCAGTGCATGGTTTTTGGGGTCCCTTGTACAAGGACATTCCAGCATGTTGTTCACTTTAAAAAAAATCACACTGGCAAACCTACAGAAGAATGTACATGTGTTTTAGGATATGAATAAGAAAATGTTTTTACATGAGGTCCATAGTGTCTGGTTCTTCTGGAAAATCCTTGCTGCAGGTCTGTATCCTAATCTCTGGCTGAGGTCTACTTTGCTGGGCAAGCTTGGCTGATTCAGTACACCAGCCCAAAAGAGAGTTGTTGAGCAAGCCTGGCTCCTCCTTTCTGTGCCGGCCATGTTCCTGCTTTATTTTTTAGAACCACCTCCTTCTTTTTCACTCTAATTGTATGCTTAGCAACTTTCCCAGAGCTGTTAAAGCAGAATGCTGGTACTTTTCTCTTTTCTGTTTTCCATTTCCAAAGCTGCCATTTTCACTGTTTTATAAACATTACATTCACCTTCCCACTGAAATTACTTAATGCATTCAGTGAGATACTCAGACTTTTGGGTTCTTTTTTCATAATCTGTTTAGTTCAGACCTGTACTGTCAAAAAGCTGAGTGTAATACAGCCAAAAAATAGCAACGACAAAATATGTTTGTTGCCCCTGTTGACTGTAATTGGGTCAGTCATGGTGTAAGGAAACTATGATGTTTCCACTGTGATAATGACAGGCTGTAATGAGTAACATTTGGCATTGCTATTTACCTAATTGAGTCTAGATGATGAACCATAGCCTGGGAATGCAAACAGAAGCCTACTATCTTTTTGTCACATAGTCTGCAAAGCTATTTTAAAATATCATAGGCGAGGGCAACGTGTCGTTGTTGATAAATAAATGTTAAAATGTAAAAATCTTATTGTTTTCTTTTGTGCTTTGCCAAGAGGTTATTTTGTTCTTTCTCATTTCAGTTCATCTTTTTTTAACAGCAGTCTGGATTTTTACCTCCTCCAATGGCACGCTGAGGAAAAACATTAGAACACTGTAAAGGTCGCATACGCGACAGTTTTAAGCCATATTAATGTTACTCTCATATGTGCCCAGAATGTATATTTTAAGTTACAGCCTAAAATACCACACAGATCATTTTTTTGTACCGTGTCTGGTTTGGAGCTCTGTTTCTAACGGTCTGTTTCGGTGCCTGTAGCTTTGCGTCAAACTGGCATGCCTGCTGCACCCACCTCTTTCAGGAAGAGGTCTGCAGTTGACAGAGAGAAGCAGGCAACAGGAGCAGCGCAGCTTACTGAGTACACTGCCTAATGAGACTACAGGCCTGAATGAGACATTCTGCTGCTTCTTACTTTGTCGCAGAGCCATAACTTTACTTCTTAATAGAGTCGAGTTCTCATCACAGTCTTTCTTTGTAACATATGTGAATGTAGAGTTTGTCCCACACTGTCAAGGTTACAAAAATCTGGCTTTCAGCAGTGCAGAGCAGCCTAGCTTGAGTTATCAGTGTTCGTTTTTTCCCCCTGTGGTTTCTGGACCATGTTAGAATCCATATTCATAGTTGTACTGCTGTGCAACACGAGCAACTGGAAATTCTCACCATGATAATGGTGTTAGTCACATTAACCCTGCTAAGCAATAACAGGTTGTCCTATTCCTGTGGGGACATCATTAGCTGAAATAATTCACTGGGTTTTCAGTTCTTCAAGTCAGAGCAGAACATGAAACTGTTACTGGTTATTTGTAAGTTATAATAGGAGTGTGTTTATCGCTTCATTTGCTGTCACATAGTGCTTTTTGCTATTCTACTGGAGCCATTATGTTTTTTTCATTAAACCCACCAGATTCCATTGATCTCAGAGGACTGGAATTGCTGTGTGCCTGACCTTTAAGACATCAGTCTGATTTAGAATTAAGGTGTTAAAATACCAGACGCACAAACACTCTGATAGAGGCAGCAGCAGGTCGTGAGTTCTGCAAGGTAAAATTACTGTTTGGTTTTCAGTGAAGTCTGCTGGCTTTGACAAATAGACCACCGCACTGACAAAGAGCTGTCCAACAGCAGCTTAAGCCAAAAAAACCCACTGTAAATAAAAACTGCAGTTAAACTGACAGTGACATTGGTTAAATAAAATATGTTTTGCTGCTGACGATCCACAGCAGTACATTTAACGTCTGTGTTAGCAGCAAGCTTGGATATTCTGCTCAGCACTGACCCAGAGAGAAGCGAAGCGTGAGGGATCCAGATTATGGATTACGTGTAGCGGAACACTTATTGGTTCCCTGTTTCTTCGTAGAAACGGGGACATTCTTACCAGCTGGTCTTGTTTCCAGGGGGCTAAAAAGAATGGTGGCAGTAAGAGACTTCAGGTTTTCTTGGGTCATGCTTCACACTTCAAAGTTTATCAAACCCTCAGAACTGTATAAAAAGTCAGAATACGGGGCCTTTAAGGGACTATGAATCATTCACTAAATTTTAGTATTCAGTTGAACCTCTTGCATGCTAAACATATATAGAAACAGCTCTTCCCTTTTTTTCACTCCATGTAACCGTTTTCTCCTTCTTCACACTCATTTCTTTTGTGCCTGCTCCTCTTCCCTGGCTGCTTTACTGGCAGTTTGAAGCTCTGTGAAGCCTGGGTCACTTTCCTGGCCTCGTTCTCCTTCACAACGGGTTTCTTTCCCTCTTCCTTTCACTCTGACAACAGCCTTACAGCAGTGCTGGGAAATGTAGGAATCTTTCAGTGCGTTCATGTGTGTCAGGATGGAGGAATCTGTCTTTAAACATACCTTATTTTTTACCTTAATGTGTATACAGTAGAGGAGGAATGAGAAACCAATCAAATCTGAGCAGATAACAGTCTCTGAAACTCAGACCTACCACCTAACCTACAATTGTGAAACACACGGTGCTTCAGTTTTGATAGTCTTCTCATCTTTCAACTGATCCTAAAAGAGGGCTCATACACACACACACATTTCCTTGTTAGCACCTTGTTAGCAGTGGCTTAGCTCTTTCATGTCGTGTGCTCATAGTCAGCATGTTTCTCCTATGACGGAGCCGTGAAAAAAATATAAATAGTGTGCTAGGAAAGTCCCTCCCAGAAGCTTTCTATGTTTCTGCTTCCCCACAAGGACATGTGAGGCCTGCGTAGAGTGGATGTGTACAGTGACGGACATATGTGCACTGTTTGTCTATAAGGTGTCCTTACCTAGAGCATTGCTTCTTCTGATCTGCCAGTCTTTGAAATTCATCTGAAAATTTAAAGGTGATTTGAATTTGTTTTTTAATTTCTTGTTACACACTGGGTGGCAGTTATCCTGCTGTCATTCATTCTCTCAAGTGTTCATCCGAAACTGATGTTTTCCCAAAATATATTTGTTCTCTCGTCCTCGTCTCTCTTGTCCTCTACGCTTTGTTCTGTCTGTCCCTCTGTGGCTCCTTACTTATCTCTCCTTGCATAATGTTATTGTTCTTCATTAGTTACAGCTTGCTAGTACTGGGTTGGCCCTCCTTTCAACAAGCTGGAGGGTGCTGTACATTTTTTGGCTTCACTTCGGTGATGTAACGTTCCCATTCCAGCACATGCTAAAGGTACCCCATCAGATAGAGATTTGCTGACTGAGTACAGTGAACTCATTTTCTGAGGTGATTTTTTTTTTTTGCTTTGTGGCATGCACGTTGTCCTGCTGGAAACAGCCATCAGAAAGGGATGGACACGGTCAACAACAATACTCAGGTAGGCTGTGGCATTTAAACAACATTCAGTTGATACTAAGCGGCTAAAATTGTGCCAAGAAAATTCCTCCCACGCCTTTACATCAGCAGCAGCAGCCTGAACTGTTGATACAAGGCACGATGGATCCTTTCATGTTACTTACACCAAATTATGACCCTACCATCCAAATGTCACAGCAGAAATCAAGACTAATCTGACTAGTCAACAGTTTTCTGATCTACTTGTTTTCAGTTTTGGTGAGCCCATGCAAAGTGTAGCAGTGGCACCCAGTGCTGTAGCCTGTCTGCTTTAAGATTCAGTGTGTCGTGTGTTCATACCCTGGTTGTAGCAATAGTTATCTGACTCACCGTTGCCTTCCAAACAGCTCAAAGCAGTCTGGCATTAAAAAGGCATTTCTGCCCAGAGAACTGCTGCTCACTCTTTCTGACCATGCCCTGTAAACCCTAGACATGGGTGGCTGGTTAGATGTTTGCCTTAACAAGCAGATGAACAGTGTATATTTTGTGCTCAATTGATTAACATTGGAATGTTTTCAGGTCAATTTTTGCTTGTGTTGAACAGCACAGGGACATAATGCTTATCCTGTCACCTTTCTTTTTCCTCTCTCTCCCATCATCATATCCTGTATCTCCACTTTCCCAAAGCTGACGTTTGATTTATGTGGTCTTTTAACTGTTCTCTGTGTCACTGAAGAAAGTGAACGCCTGATCAGCTCAGGTTTATTGTCTTTCATAATCAGAAGATCTGTGACTGGATATTGAAGTGCCTTGTACTGTGTAAGTGTTTTTCTAAATACTAATACATTTAAACATTTTCAAAGACCACCAAAAGCAACAGTTGTCTTCGAATGAAGTTTAAAAACATGGAAACAGTGGACATGTGTCCATGTTTAGTCCAGAACCAGGTTAATCAAGGAATTCTGGTAAATAAGCTTACTAAAATCTATCTATAGCCAAGTATTTGCTATTAGATGACTAGCTTGACATTTCTGTATGGAAAATGTTTTTTTTCTGTTAAATATAGTTATATTTTGTCTTTTAATTTGGGGTTTGTTTGTTGCTTTCCCATCAGTTTCTTGAGTGAAGCATTGTGAGCTGTACTTTTGATCTGTAAGGGTTCAGTCCCATGTTGGACATGGTTTTCAGTTTTAGTATTGCTTTATTTCTGCACTTGATTCCGAACTAAGCTTTGGATAATATGCATTTGTATTTCTTATCTTAGTTTATCATTACTATTACCATCAAATTTTTCTAAACTTTCCTTCCTTTTTGCTTTCTAGCCTCTTTAATTAATGACTGTTGAATCTGACTGATTTGCTTCTGACTTTGCATGCACACTGACTGGCCAAGTAGGCAATTATCTCCATGTGTTTGCTGTTAAAGGGACGATTAGCCCATTGAGTTTAGTTAATTGGCTGAGCAGTTGTCAGCTTGTGGCTGGCTGGGCCTGGTTGCCATTACTTCCTTGCAGGTTTCTGTGTCAGTCTTTTAACAAGGGCCTTAATAGTTTGAAGTCACACATAGTGTCATCCAGATGGCTTCAGCTGCACTGTGTGTGTCTAAGAGAGAGAGAGACGGAGCATCTGGTTATTAGAGCTTTGAGTGGATGTGTCATCAGCAGAAGCAGAATTCTTTGTAACCCCATGTTCTTGACTAACTTTCACATTATACAGGCATATTGTCTGGGAGAGGGTTGCGGGGCACATCATTGCATGTGCTACATGTAAAATGCACAATCTCAGAGCTCTGGATAGACACCAGTATAGTTCACATGATTTACAGCAGTCGCTCTGGGGCCTGGGGCAGCATCGGGATCACTGGAAAAGTGCCACTTTGAACTGTAGCCGGGGATATTTGGTTCAGGCAAGTGAAGTGAAACACGCTTACTCCTCTTGATATATACTGGAACTAGCTAAAACAGCAGCAGCGTATGTCTAGTTGTCCAAGATGTGTAACAATTGGTGAAAAAGTTTTTTTCTTTGTTTTGTTTAATAGAAGTAAGTAATTGAGAAGTTGCTGTGGCTCAGGTGGTAGAGTTGATGTAGAGTGTCTGATGGGAGCTGCACCTTGCAACTCTGCAGGCACCACTGATGTGTGTGCGTGATGTTGAGGCGTCCAAATGTGCAGTGTGTGAGGTCAGTGTGGTTACATAGCCTTTATTGTCATTCTACAGACATCCATACGACAGAATTAATGAACTGTTACATTCCTCTGTAATATGCAGTTTCAAGGTGCAGCTGTAAATCACTTCATATTAACTGTTGCACTCACATGTGACATCCCTAAAACCACTAATATTGCATATTCCGTGTCTGAAAGGACCTAAAGTGTGCAAAACTGATTTCACTACTGGTTGGCCTAAATTAGTCCAAGCATCTTCCTCCTTGTCTTAAGAGCAGCTCTCTCTCTCTCCCTCTGCCCAGCAGAGCTACCCATCAGATAAAGCAGATTTAAGCTCTGCTGCTGACATTGGCCTACATTGGGAGCACTGCACTAACCAGTAAGCCATAATCTCTGTCCACCCATGTGAGGACCTGTCTGCATGCCGAGCCACCCGCCTGTCATCATGTAAACTTTCATTTTTTATTGTGGCTCTGTGTTTGAGCAAATTAAAAAGTGACATTCGGAAAGCTTCCTGCTGAAAGCTCCTCTCATCTCCTGCAGCATCAGTAGCACAGCCCATTAATCAGAACGCTGTGGACACCAATGTCAAAGTGCTGTGTGTTAGCCCATGAGGTCCTCCAGTAGAACACTCTTTGCAAGTTCACATGCTACATATGTATGCCGTATGGACAAAAGTAATGGGCCACTTGTAACTTATACCTACAGAAGTTTTTATGACATCCCATTTTATATGCATAGGCACTGATATGGAGTTGGTCCCCCTTTGCTGTTAAAACAGCTGCCACCATTCTGGGAAGGCTTTCCACAAGATTTGGACTTTGTCTGTGGGAATTTTTGTCCATTCATCCAGAAGAGCATTTGTGAGATCAGACGCTGGATGAGAGGGCCTGGCTTGCAAATCTCTGTTCTAGTTCACCCCAGAGGTGGTGGGTGGTGTTGAGGTCAGGCCTCTGTGTGGGCCAAAGAAGCCCTTCTACACCAGACTCATTCAACCATGCGTTTATGGCACTTGCTTTTTTAATTAAGGCACAGTCATGCTGGAACAGAAAGGGCCTTCCAAAAACTGGTCCCAAATAGCTGGGAGAATAGAATTGTCCAAAATTTCTTACTAAGCTCAAGTATTAAGAATTCCCTTCACTGCAAGTTTTTGTGCTGATGTTAACGCCAGAGGTTTAGAACTCCACAGTTATTGAGTCAGCAGAGTTTTTTTTGACTTGTGCACACTATGCAGAGTTTTTTTTGACTTGTGCACACTATGCACCTCAGCACTCGGTGACCCTGCTCTAATTTTATGTGATCTTCCACTTCATGGATTAGTTGCTGTGGTTACTAAGTGCTTCCACTTTGCAATCATACCACTAGGAGGAAAGAAATTTCATGGACTGACTTGTTGCAGTGATTGTATGCTATTACAGTACCAAGCTCAAAATGATGGAGCTCTTTACCCAGTGCTTGACTTTATAAACCTGCGGCAGTGGGACCAAAATAAACACCTGAATTCAATAATTACGAGGTGTGGCCTAGTACTTTTGTCCATGTAGTGTATGAAATGGTGCAATTTGATTTTTTTTTTTAATCACCGAAAGTTCCCTTTATGTCTCTCTGTCCTTGCTTCATCATGGTTACTTACTTAACTTTAGAGTCCTCTGCAGCATTATGTTTAATGCTACACTGCTGAAATGGTGATACAGACCGGATGAGTTTGCACTGTCTAGCATATTAGCTACACTGACACTCCTGCTGCAGGTGGCCCTAACAGATGTGTATCCTTACTATCTGACATGCAAAACTAAGATTAAATCAGCCATGTCTAATAGGGTTTTCCAGTAGCCAGGCTGTCCTGTTTAGCTATGCTTCGCTGCACAAAACATGGCTGTCCACCACAGCCTCACAGCAGGAGAGAGACAAGCCAAGCTGTGATCCCGCTTGGAAGGGTATGGCATCAGACCAGATACTTAATGTTGCTCACTTTGTTGCCTTCATCACACATAAGTAAGGTACAGGTACAGAGATAGTGAAGGTGCAGATAAACATGCCAAATGCTAAAATACAAAAGGGAAAAGCTATCGTATGGGCATCACTGTTGTCTGTGTATGTTCAACACTTACCGTCTGTCTTTCTCAGCGTGCTTTCTAATGGTGCTCAGATCACTTGCTCCACAGTTTTGTTTTGGTCAGCATTAGTTTGCTTTTACGCTCACACTGGGTGTTTGGTAGTGTACTGGTGATATAACTCATATTTCACATTAAAAGCTTTCAAACTGTAAACCCATGGGATGCTTTTATTGTGAAATCAGAAGTGCAGTGGGTTTACCACAGAGTTGATCATTAGCAGTTGAAAAGCCAGTAAATTATCAAGTGTACTTAAGTGCCTCTCAGAAACCAAATTGCTTTAAACATCATTGAAAAATCAAACTAGTATTGGCCTTCATAGTAAAAGTCCAAATGTGGTTTTCATCAATATTAAAATAATGAGTTGTTGCTTTTCCAGTACTGCTGCAACAAGAGCTCTGAGGCTGGTCCATTCACCATGCTCGATCCATCATGACACCCATCACAATCGATCACAGCGGTGTTGTTAAGCCTCCAGCATCCAATTAGAGGAGATTAGTTTGTAAGAGTCTTACAATGACCATACACGTTCTTACCCTGTGTTTGTGTTCATAGAGGAATCACTCCATGTTCATATCACCGTGGCCTTTCACCTGCGTGCCATATGTTGTTGTGTACAGAGAAATGTGTACTAAAACCAGTCACTCTTCTAATCATTTTCATTTAGCCACTGCAGTTGGTATTACATAATCACAGTGTTTCCTACATTATTAGATTCTATTTGTAGCAGCGGGAGGGTGGAGGGTTTCTGTGTCACCTGTTGCTTCTGGCCAAGCTGACACTCCCACAGCAGTGTATTGGCTGCTACCCTTTGCCTCCTCCTCTAGATCTCTTTCATCATTAGCTGCAGTTATTAAAGTCCTTTAATTTTATGCTCAAGCTGCCTTGGTTGATCTTTGACAGTGTCTGTGATGTTGATGTCACTGCCCGAGTGTTTGCATACTACAGTATTAAATGGTAATGTTAGACTGCTATTGGTTATTGTTGAATACTAAGGTTTTGGACATGCTATGTCACATAAAATATTTATTTATTATAAATAACATGGTAAAATTTCAGTGCAGCCAGTGTAAAAATGTGAAATGCTAAATCATCAACTAACATAGCGAAAAAAGCCCCACTCTAACAACAGTTACAACAACTTAATCACCTGAGGAAGATTTTGATGAAGCTATAAATGTCTCTTAATATGTTATTATCTTCAACTTCTGCACTGGTGATAGGTGTGCTAAAATAAGCCGCAGTGCCTTTGGTGAATTTGGTTTTAGGCTGTCAAATATGGAACAGTTTTGGTTTACTATGGTTCAAGTTTTAGATATATCTTGTGTTTGACCAGGAGTTTTCTTGGACTAGACGTGTTGCCACGTGTTGCCAGAATTGTAACCACACTTCTTTCAGCTTGCCAATGCCACCATTTGCTCATCTGATCTTTATTTTTTATTTATAGTTTATTACTTATACTACCATTGCCCTGTGGGTTTGTTGGGCTTCCACACGTCACAGGAGGGACATCACATGGTCTCGCTCTCTTTCTTTCTCTTACCTAGATGTGCTGCATGAGCAGTACTTGGTAGTACCGCACAGTTGGTAACAAGCTTTAATATTTAAGGCTGCCATTATCCACTTGCACAAGCAGTTGATATTGGTCGTCGGCTTTCATGTGTGCTAGCAATAACATTTGAAGAGTTTGCCTTCTTAGATTGATATCATTTTGTTAAGAGCATAGGTTTTTACCCTGTCAGCATTAACTTGATTGCATAATATTACAGAATGAGACCTGAGAAACAGTTGTCCAGCCCATCAGAATCATGTACCTCCATCTGTGTCTGTGTTGGTCTTTCTGAGTCGCATGGTGAAAATCAGTGATGTCAAATTCATGTCAGGGGAGCTTCTGTACACCTGACCCATTTAGGAGCCCTTTTCTCTTCTGTTTCTACAGTGTGTTCACACTCTGAGGTAATAAAACAGTGGACAAAGAATCTTGAGGGAAATTGACAGAGGATCAGACTATAACAAATTTGATACTAGTGTTAGCATAGATGAAATCTTTTCAATATCTGCTGCTACTTACGAATTTTGGACAATTGCCAGTAACAATCCTTTACAGGGAAAGGAGGACCTGCTTACAGACAGGTTAGTCATTGGTGTTTGTATATGTGTTTAAATGAGGGAGAGGGAGCAGGTCAGGAAGTTGCTGAGCTACTTTAATGTTCTGTGTGCAGCTTTACAATGAAATAACCCATTTTAAATAAACCCATTTCAAATAAGTGTGTTGGAATTATTGAATTATTATCATTATCAGTTTTACTCCGGTGCTTTTCTAGTTGAGGACTTTCTTTTTGAACAGCACAAATAGAAGAGAAGAAACTTGCAAGACCATTTTGTTAGTGTATTTAGCGTTTGACATGCAGTTAAAGAGGGGGTGAGGCACGAGTGAGCTCTCGTTCCAGTTGTGTGTGTACTTGTAAGGGTTTTGTATAGTGCCCTGAGCTGAGCTTTGTGCTATTTTATTCCATTTGAAATGCTCCTGGATTTAGCCTGCACTTACATATCGTTTGGATGAGTGTATGGTTACCTGAACAGTCGAGCTCTCTAACAACATCTGGCATGTTGGAAATTTCCGTCAGCCTTCTTGCATCGTGGACTGTTTCATGGTTCAGTTTCACTCATCACTTCTGTATAAAGAACCTAACATGTTCCGACTAAATGTATTCTTAACTGAAAGCCACCAAATTGACAGCAAAGTGTTTGCCATATTTGATGCATCTGCATCTCCGTTTATCTTTATTTTTCCTTTTTTCACAACTGCACATTTATACTATTAATTGAATTATTTAAAGTGGACCTATACTGGTTTTTTCCTATATTGTGTCACATAAATACTATACACTCATTGAGCACTTCATTAGTTCATTAGTGTCCGGTTGGGAGTGTTTTGGTAATATGAGGTGTCTGACCCATTGCTATGGGCCTTTATCCCCTGCACATCTGTAATGGTAGTTTGGTTCACGGTGCCAGTAATCAGTCTGACTCCTTCCCAGGAGGCACTGGACTTTAACTGAGCTGTCCCCTGTCACTGATTCTGTTCATAGCTTTTATAAACTTGGCTTAGGAATGCCTTGATGATCTCCTGGAAGAGCTGGAGGTAGCGGGTCGGGAGAGGGAGGTCTGAGGCCATGGCCCCCGAAACAGGACAAGTGGCGGAAAATGGACAAATGGATGGCGTTATCACACAGCAGAAAGAACAAAAAGCATGTATCTAAATTAAGAGAAGTTCTGTGTGCAATTACACATGTATAGTGTAGTAGCTTAATGCTGTAAATTATTTAAATCTTCTAAAGTCATTATTTCAAATTATAGTGGCAATAAATGTTCTAGGTTTTCTTTGCACATCAGACAGGTTATATATTTTCCACATAGATTCCAGGTTTATACAGTGAGTATAAAAATTTCATTTCAAGAGTGAATATTAAGCTACATAAGAGCTGTTAAGTCCGTTTTATTTTCAAAAGATAAGTCTTCCTGTCTAATTAAAATGTCTTGTTCCACTTTTCAGTCTTTGTCATTATTTAGAAGTTCATTGTGCAGTTACAATAGCTACTCCTAGAGTCCACAGAGAAAGTTCATGAATGTGGTGAAGGAGGACATGGTGTGAGGGAAGAAGATACAAGGGATAGTGTGAGATGGAGGCAGATGATTACTGTGGTGTAACTGGTGTAGTGTAACCCTAACTGAAAAAAGAAGAAGATAACAACTTGGAAAACAAATACCCATCCATCACATTCATAACACACAAAAAGATTTAATGCATAAGACAACTGCTAAGACACATTCAGCGTACACCAAGTCCTCTCTAATACATACGGCAGCTCTCTATAGTAATTCAGTTTCTTGTATGTTTGAGAAAAGAAATCACCTCACAACTCTTCCACAAAATTCTCTTTAGCACCCACTAACAAGTGGGAGCAACAGCTCTACATGACCTTCACTTAAACTACAGAACAAAGGAAACAAGCTATCCCTAATGTGGACAAAGAAAGAATATATGTAAAACCAGTTCTACATAGAGACCTCAGAAAACAACCCTCTGCCTAGTCAGAAGAATAAGGATTTCTGTCTGAAAAAAATCAGGGGCTGATATACAGCCATGTCGGTGTTTTCTTTTTCGATGAAAATATGTTTGTAAGAAAATACCACATCAGCCTCACAGGAACAAAAATAAAGCAAAGGAAAAATGTAAAAACAAACCAAAGCTAACCAATATAATGGATTTACAGTTAACCTGGGGGGGAAGGAAAGAAAACAGCTTTAAATTCCTCGATGGTCAGTGTGGCTTCCTTTTGGAGCTTTGTCTTGGTTTTCTCTCTGGGGATCAGCTCAATACATGTGAGGTTTGCTGCTTAGCTTCCATTTTTGCCTTGGCTGGTGGGGGATAACTTTGTTTAGCAGCTTTTTGTGTCTCCCTTCCCCATCACTACCTCCTTTCCTGTCTCCTCCCCCCATGTAGGGAGGCCAGGGTGTCACTTGGGGAATAATAAGATTCAGGGATAAAGGCCTAATGGTTCTGCATGGATAAAGAACACAGTTTGTCCTCAGTGTGTCAGGAGTACAAAAGTGTGAGATATAGGAGTTGAGAGAGCATGTGGGTTAGATGGAGAAGGAATTCCTCTTGTGCTGGGTGCTTTGGGATTAGAAAGCAGCCTTTGTGTGAGCTGTAGCAGGTTGGAGCTGGGTTGAAGGCTCATGTTGCTGCTGAAGGAATCATTGGGGGGAGGAGTAAGGATGCCTCAGTGAGGAAAGATTAGAACCCAGAGACAGGGGGCAATTGTGCATAGGCATGCCTTTATGACAGTATGTGTAGTACTTGCACATCAGCACCACACCCATTTTATATAGATGTGTAATTACTTTAACAGAAACCATCATCAAGATGTGTACCTGCTTTTGATTTGATAGTAAATCTGGAATCTGCTTTTCTGATCATTTTAGGAAGTGATCTATATCTATATCTGTTTATTGATTTTTTTTTTGGAAATGTGTCTTATTTTTTAATCAATCTGCCTTTGTGGGAGAGGGGTGTTTATACCTTGATTTCACATTAGTGCACTTTGGCATTATCCCAGACTCCTTTGCAATGTCTAGTTTCAAATCCTCAGTGTAAAATTGGTGGAAACTCAGTTTAATCAAGGCATTTGTGCTTGACTAAACAAAGTTGCTTGTTTTCTGTCAACCAATTAATGTATTAATCAACTGGTTGTTTTAGAAGTACCAACAAGTTCATGCACACTTAAAGGTATGGGACTCCGGTGGGTCTGTTTCACTGTAGGGGGAATTTTGTTTGCATGGTTTGGTCTGACTTGTGTCCTTACAGGGAAAGCTCACTACAGTTCAGTGTGAAGTTGGTTTCATCACCTCTATGCTGTGATGAAACAGTAATGAGAGGATCAATCAGGCCAGTGGAAGTAACTATCCTGATGGAGCCTGATGATCAGCCAGCAAGTTAGGCAGTTCTCTCCATCACTGTCATCAAAACACCAACCATCCCTCCTGCAGAGATACAGAGAGAATCATTGTCAAAGTGCTTTGAAGCGTTTCTGAATATGGTGGCCCAGCACCTCACTAAAACACTGCTGGTGTATTAGTATTGTTTTTAATTACACTGTCTTTACACCTTATGACAAATCATTGGTTGCCACACCAGAAATTTAATATAAATCAAATTGAATTGAATTGAAACTAAGCACTGCTTAACCACATGGTGTTTCAGTTATATATTCTGCAATACATCTCTTGAGGTACACCATATTTAGTTTTTTAAAATCTATTTATGTTTAAATCTATTTATCACTGTTATACATCGGGCGAGGGCGAGTACGGCGAGGTCACTGAAGAATTTTGAGCATGTACAAAATTTCTGACACATGCCAGTATGGCTCATACGTCCCACATACGCGGACCATAGGTTGTAGCTAAGTTATGCCATCGTTGGCACACTTTCACACACGTCAATTATAAGTTACTCAAAAGTCGAACCATGTGGAGATAAGGGTCCTGTCACACCATGACGATTTAACAAGCTTATGCAGACGCATCCAAATTCCTCTGAAACGTTGGCTTATGCAGAACAATGATGTTAAATGGACGTATGCATAACGTGTTGCTAAGTACATCTACAAACGTCACTATCTGTTGGAGGTAAGTTTGATATATGCTACGCATGTGTTAAAAACACACTACTCATAGGTTATTAATATGTTTTGGGTATGCTAGACATTATCTCCACGTATTTCGACATATGAGTAATGTGAGTCTCCGTATGCATAAAGTACCAGCAACATATGGTCCATGTATGCGGGACATATAAGCCGTATGCTGGCAAACGTCTGAGATTTTGTGCATGCTCAAAATTTTCCAGTGACCAGTCTGTACTTCGACGTATACCGGCATACGTCAGCATGCTCTTAAATTATACAAAACTTACCTAGAACTTAATTGATGTACGCCAGCATATTTGCAGTTTTTTTCCTATGTCAGCATACGCTTGTTAAATCATCAAGGTGTGACAGGGGCTTTACTAGGTTCCATGTATAGTACAAAGCCTAATATGTCCATCTTAAAATCATTTCCAAAGCTATTGTATAAATTTATGGCATTTTATTAGATAAGTTACCATTTTCCAAAAAAGTTATTTTCTCTGTCCATTTAAGAGGTTAGCAGGTATTTATGTCAGCTCAAGATGCATGTTGGTTTACCTTCATATGTACCACAATTACAGTTAAAAATGTAGACTGGACATGTTCAGAGGAGGGATAATGGACATATTGGACAAAGGATGTTGAGGATGGAGCTGCCAGGCAGGAGGAGAAGAGGAAGACCACAGGTGAAAAATGAAGAGAAAGAGGTCAAGGTGACACCGCTAAAGCAAAGTAACATCAAGTCCAACAGATGGCAGTCAAATGATCTAAAGTGTGTCAACTGTAAGTCACTGTGCTCCTGTGCAAATATTAAACATGGAGTGCACTTTTCATTTTAGCAGCAGGAATGATGGCCAGAACAATTAAAACGAGAACCAAGTAATAACAGAACAAGAGTGGTTCTTCAAATGTAGCCCCGGACTGAAGCATGAGTCAGCCAAAGCACAACAAGCGTGGGACCAGCCGTGTCCTCCCCAGTCTCACACCCTTAGTTCTGTCTGCTCTTCTGGAGACACGGCAGCAATAACGTCAAGAACAGCAACATGGATCTTCTTCTTTTAGTTTTTGTTTCATTGTTTGGACTTTTGAACCGCATGTGCAGACCTTTTTGCCTTTTTTTTTTTTTTCCCCGCGCAGCTGCTAATGCTGTGAGGAAATCCCCTGCTTCTCTTCTGAGACACTACATCTGCTGCTGCTGCTGCTGCCGCTTTGCAGTTG
>VUQH01029306.1:3363-19607 GCA_015106775.1 Etroplus canarensis | reverse complement strand
ACGGATAGCAGCAAGAGTGAAAGGGAAGGTTTACAAGACAGTAGTGAGACCTGCTATGATGTATGGTTTGGAGACGGTAGCACTGACAAAAAGACAGGAAGCAGAGCTGGAGGTGGCAGAACTGAAGGTGTTGAGATTTTCCCTGGGAGTGACCAGGATGGACAGGATTAGAAATGAGTACATCAGAGGGACAGCTCATGTTGAGAAGTTTGGAGACAAAGTCAGAGAGGCAAGGCTGAGATGGTCTGGTGTGAGGGAAGAGGATGCAAGGGATAGGGTGAGATGGAAGCAGACAATCTGCTGTGGTGACCCGTAAAGGGAGCGGCTGAAAGAAGAAGATTTGATATGCAGTTTCAGCTGTTTCTTTCTTTTTTTTTTTTTTTCAAAACTAATTTTGCAGAACTCCTCTTCGGAAGTGCATCTCTCCCCTGGATTTTGTTTTATTTCCCCGGCAGATATTAGATGGTCAGGTGGGGAGGTTTTCGATCTCATGGCATGAAACTGAGATGGAATGGCCAATCAATTGTTATCTAATTATGTATTTCTTATATAATTCCGGGAATTACGATGACAACAGGCAAGGGATATTTAAATTTAGTGTCTTGACCTTAAATTCTTCAGACTGAAGATGGTTATACTTCTATTTTATTACACACACTATATCCTGCACAACCAGGTTTGTACATTACCACAGAAAGAAAACATATTACTTTTTCACTGTAATCATCTCCCTCGACTAGTGTAGGAAAAGTTGTTCTGATAAATTAACTGCTGTATCCCATCATATATTGGAGAAGTGGCTAAGAATAAATACTTCTACAAGGTTAAGAAACCTTTGAAATCAGGGTACAACCATAAAGTACGTTAAACCAAATAAAGGAAATGCACATGATACCAAATAGACTTTAGCAATAGCAACTGAACTTTTGACTTACAAGATTTTACTTAAAACTTTTTGGGAGCAGTGAATTCTCCTAGAAATATAAAAACAATCAACTTTAATCTGTCCTAAGGTTATTCCATGACCAAAAATAGAAGAAATCTGCCCTGGTCTGGTGATGCTTTAAAGCAGCTATCAGAAGACAGAACAGCTGCTTGTGAGTGACAGGAGATTACACTGATAATCAGGAAGTTTACCCAGCATGGCTTGGAAAAATACATTAACAAAATACAAATGCTGCTTGATCCTTAGTCTTAATAAAGGCCAAGAAACCAGCTCAAAAAGTAGCTAGTGATATGAGGTGGACAATGATTATGAAAGGTAAATGTCTTAGACACACACACACACACACACACACACACACACACACATAATGTGTGCATCTCTCATAAGTTTCAGGAGCTAATAAGGATTGTTGTCCTTAAAGGCCTTGTTGGCAGACTTTCAGTTTAACTAACAATTTCATTAGATAGCAGAATAAAGAACACAGCAGAGAAAGAATAAAATTAATTAATTAATTTAAAAAAATAAGCTTTGGCAAGTAGCACATTTCCAAAGCTGGGGTGCCACATTATCACTTGGCACATAAGAATTAAAGTAATTAACATGGTTTGATGACTCATTGCAATTAAGCTGTATCCTATCGTTTTTATGCTCGCAAGATTTGTAAATAGATCATTAGCTTGCAGCGTTCTACCCCCCATGAGCAGCGAACAGATCCCTTTCAAAGGAGGTGACATCAACAGGTTGTCTGAAAGCTGTGTAAAATATCTTGCATATTCTTGCTGTAAAGCTTTTGAAAGACACAGCAAGGTGGAGAATTTCCAAACTAACAACAAAACTGGCTTTGACGTCCTCCTCCCTGCTCAACAAAAAATCAAAAGCATGATCAAATGTCTGTATAAAACAGAGGTGGGCAGCATTTTTTCTCAGAGGGTCAGACTGACTTCAATGCAGTCAGAGAAGGGGCAAACGATGAACAACCCGACTGAAACATGACACAAAAAGTGGTGAAATATGATAAAATCTGAATTTAATGGATATGGCATATCGTTTAAAAATAAACTTGTTCCAAAAATTAAGAGCATTTTGTTAATACAGATTTACTTTTTTGTGGCAATATGGTTTGTAATCAACTTAAGTGCTTCATAGATTTATATACACTGCTTAAAAAATGTATAGGGAACACTGAATAACATCACTATATAACAAAACAGGGATATTACAGTATCTGTGAATCAATTTCAGCTGCTTTGGTGCAAATCAAACTGACAACAGGTGAACTGGAAAGGCAACAACAAGACAACCCCCAAAAGGAGAATGATTTTAATTATATTTTGGGAAGAATTGGGTGATGGGATCATGCTGGAAAAAAAATCGCCAGTCTGATGTCCCCACAGATCATGACTACGTGAAAGTGCTCTCTGAGTGCTGCACTGCTTGAAAACTAACTTATCTATCCCTACACTCAGTGCCTTTCTTCTTATATTTTGTGTTCAAAGATCATGCAACACTTTTGAATTTCGTCTCGTCTCGTCTCGTCTCGTCATCTACCGCTTTTCCGGGCGTCCAGGTCGCGGGGGCAGCAGTTTGAGCAGAGAAGCCCAGACTTTCCTCTCCCCAGCTACCTCCTCCAACTCTTCAGGGGGGACACCCAGGCGATCCCAGGCCAGCTGGGAGACATAGTCTCTCCAGCGTGTCCTGGGTCTTCCCCAGGGTCTTGCAGATAAAATGGCGACTGAGCATAACGCTAAGTTCACACTGCAGGCATCTGATCAGGATGCCCCCTGGACGCCTCTCACTGGAGGCGTTTCGGGCACGTCCCTCTGGGAGGAGACTTTTGAATTTAACATTTCTAATTCTTTTTCATGACTGTGTTTATTTTTAATAGTTAATGAAAGACTAACCAATTTCTGAAAGAAATGTTCCCTCAAAAATATTCCACAATGTAAATTTTATATAACAGTTTAGTATGAAAATGAATGACAAAAATGACCTCAAGCTGATTAACTATCAGAACAATTTACAGTGTGCAAACTAACTTACTGACCAGACTGCATTTATTTCAGTCCATGCTTACACAGCTGCAGGTATCCCCCATGCTTGTCAGCCTTGCTACATACTTGGACTTTGGGACCATTACAAATTTTAAGGATTAGTACGTAATTCTTTTAAATAATTAAGCAAACTGTGATATGTTGTTGATGTTGTACTTGATATATAGAGATTTACAGATGAGGTCAGGCAGGAGTCTCCATGGACTATGATGTTTACAGATGACAGTGTGATTGGGAGGAGGTGGAAGAGGGTCTGTAGAGGTGGAGGTATGCACTGAAGAGAAGAGGAATGAAAGTCAGTAGAAGTAAAACAGATTACATGTGCATAAATAAGAGGGAGGCAGGTGGAACAGTGAAGATGCAAGGAGTAGAGGTAGTGAAGGTGGATGAATTTAAATACCTGGACAGAGCACAACAGAGGTGAAGAAGAGAATACAGCCAGGGTGGAGACGTGTGTCAGGAGTGCTTTGTGTTGGAAGGATAGCGGCAAGATTGAAAGGGAAGGTGTACAAGACTGTAGTGAGATCTGCTATGATGTATGGTTTGGAGACAGTGGCACTGACAAAAAGAGAGGAGGCAGAGATGAAGGTGGCAGAATTAAAGATATTGAAGTTTTTGCTGAGTGTGACCAGGATGGGTACATCAGAGGGGAGTTTCAGACAGAGAAGTTTGGAGACAAAGTCGAGGAGGCATGGCTGAGATGGTTTGAACATGTTCAGAGGAGGGATAGTGGATATATTGGACAAAGGATGTTGGAGATGGAGCTGCCAGGCAGGAGGAGAAGAGGAAGACCACAGAGAAGATTGATGGATGTAGTGAAGGAGGACACGCAGATGGTTGGTGTGAGGGAAGAAGATGCAAGGGACAAGATGGAAGCAGATAATCCTCTGTGGCGACTTCAAACTACAAATACTTATATACTGCATATATAGTAATGTTATAGTAAGTGTTAAAGTTTTATTTCACAGTTTCAATGTGTTATGATTCCCTCTTCATACATCATCCCCTTTCTTTACTCTCCTTAGCAAAAAATAGAGCAATTTTTTAAAAATACCTCAGTGTCTGGACTTTCAAACTTTCTACAATCACCAGCACAATGCATTTCTCTCTCAGGCCATGCATGCTCAATCCATGCATGGTCAGAGAGAGAGACGCCACCACCATCACTAGTAACTCCCCACTCTTGCATCTTTCCTATGCAGTCTTTAAAGCAACAAGGTGCGATGAAATATTGCACCCTGCAAACACACACAGTAGGCGAGCTGTAGGGAAGGGATTAGGAGCACACCAGGCTCAGCTTAGCTCACCTGTACAGCTGAACCATACACACAGTTAGTGAATGGAACAATGAGAAAACAGGATATTTTTATGTGTGGGCTGCTTTAGGATTAGGTAAATGCCAACATTAATTTAAAAGTTGTGTAAACTCTTCCCATAACTTCCATCTCCAACTAGAGACCTCACATACTGTACAGTTGTGAAATAATGCTTTTGTATTTTTATTAGCAGTATTACACCACCTTACCTTCTTTATAGATTAATTCTGATGCCTAGAGTTGAGACCATGACGTGCTTTAGAGGATCTAACATAGTCCAATCCAGTTCATTTAAATTTTATTTATACAGTGCCAACTGGGGGCCTAGAGCAACACAATTTCAATCCTCTGCATGTGTTACACATATTGCAGAATTGACAATAAAACCACTTTGAACTGTAAAGGCCCCACAATATTAGAGAGAAAACCCCAACAATCAGACAATCTCCTATGAACAAGTAGTTGGCAAAAAGAAGGAAGGAAGGAGAAGGAAGAACTTCCATTTAACAGGAAGAGAACTTCAGCAAAGCAAGGCTCGGAGAGGGGCAGACAACTGACTCGACCAGACCAGCTGGGGGGGTTAGGTGAAAGACATGAAAAAAAATGTGAGCGGGATGGTTCAGGTTCACCTGATCCAGTCCTACCTATAAACGTCAAAGAAAAATTTGAAAACTAATCTTGAAATTAGAGAGGGTGTCCATCTCCTGAATAGAAACTTGGAGCTAGTTAAACAGGAGAGGAGGAGAGCTGAAGGCTCAGCCTCCCATTCTACTTTCAGAAACTTTAAGAACCACAAGTAAGCTTGCACTCTGATTAAAAAAAAGTGCTCTGGTGGGAAAATATGATACTATGACATCTTTAAGATGGGCTGGCACCTGATTATTCTAGATTTACTGTGTGAGAAAAAGGTTTTTAGATTCAATTCTGGATTTAACAGGGAGCCAATGGAGAGAGAGCCAATATAGAGAAAATATGATCTCTCCTTCTAGTCTCTGTCAGTACTCTTACTGCAGCATTTTGGATCAACTGAAGGCTCTTTAAGGAGCTTTTAGAACAGCCAGATAGTAATTAATTACAGTAGTCAAGCCTAAAAGTGATAAATGCACGAACTATTTTTCTCAGCATCACTCTGAATCAAGATGTTTCTAATAGTATCAATATTGTACAGATAAAAGAAAGATGGCCTATATATTTGTTTATTGTGAGCATTAAAGGACATCCTTATCAAAAATGACTCCAAGATTCTTCACAGTGTGACTGGTGGCCAAAGCAATGCCATCCAGAGTAAGTATCTGGTTAGATACCATGGTTCTGAATATAGAAGTAGAAAAATACAGGTCAAGTGGTGACCTGTCCTGGGTGACAGCTGGGTGAAGCTGCATAGCAATGAAAAAGTAGTGCAGTGTTGTTTTTTTTTATATACTTCCCAAGGAAACCATATATGATGTAAAGCACCTGTCACACATGACAATTTAGCAAGTGTATGCCGGCGTAGGAAAAAACTGCAAGTACGTCAATTATGTTCTGGGGAAGTTTTGTATGTGTTGAGAGCAAGCATAATTACGCCCGTCTGAACAGCGAGGTTGCAGGAAAGTTTTGAGCATGCACAAAACCTTACGCTTGCCCGCGTATGGCTCTTACAGTACGTCTCGCATTCGAGGACCATATGTTGCTGGTATTTAATGCAATTGGAAACTCGCGTTACACACGTCAAACTACGTGGAGGAAACATATTAATAACTATGAGTAACATGTTTTTAACATATGTGTAACATATAGCAAACATACCTCCAATGCATATTGCCATTTGTAGATGTATTTGACGATCCAGTCGAACTGAACATGTTTCCCACACAGCTGCCAAATAATTGCATATGCGTTGCGTTTAAAGGGAGTGGTTTAAATGGGCTTCAAGGTGTGAATGTTGGTAGTGTGCTAGCGTATATGTTATGTATAGGTCCATTTAACATCATTGTTCCAGCGTTTAAAGGGAATTTGAATGCATCGCCATAAGCTTGTTAAATTGTCATGGTGTGACAGGGGCTTTAAGATGATTGGTCCCAGTACAGAACCTTGAGGAACCATGGCAAACTTTTGTGTGTGAGAAAAACTCCTCACGTAAATGCACAAACTGGAATCTTTCAGATAAATACAATTCAAACCAGTGTAATGCACTCCTATTAATACCAACAACATATTCTATTCTCTGTAGAAAAATGCTTTGGTCAGCACTATCAAATCCAGTACTGAGGTTTAGAAGGACAAGCACAGACGTGTTCACTGTCAGAGGCCATACAAAGATAATTAGCTAAATTTACTGGTGTTGTTTCTGTGCTGTGATGAACTCCTGACTGGAACTATTTGAATAAACCGCTCCTCTGCAAATTATCACATAACTGTTTTACAACAACTCTTTTGAGAATTTTTGAAATGAAAGGAAGGTTGGAAATCAGTCTATAATTACTTAGAATCAAGTGAAGGCTTTTTAAGTAGAGGTCTAATTACAGCCACCTTAAAAGCTTGTGGTACATAGCCTGTTAATGAAGATTCACTGATCATATTTAAAACTAAAGTATTAATTAATGGTAAGACTTCTTTGAACAGTCTTGTTGGGATGTGGTCTAATAGACATGTTGATGGTTTGGAGGAAATAATTGCATGACCTTTTTATGATTAAAAGGTCTGCCTAGTGACATAAAGCTACAGAATCATCAAACAAAAAATATATTCAGTATATTCTACAGCCGAAATTAAGCTTGCCAACCCTTCCACGCCTATTGGGAAAGTTGATAATGGACTGATTTGTCTGAATGTAAACATGCATCCGCTCTGGCCTCGACTTTACTCCCATCATGACATACTTTGACATATGTTGGGTTCCAGTTGCCGAAAAGTCCTAATTTTCCATTCATCCTTATTCTTTGAGGTCTGTCAAAGCTGAAGTAGTGATGACAACCCTGGTTTTCACAGCACTGTGTCTACCTGCTGAGGGACAGCAGATGGATATTAGCTAGTGGCTAAGTCTGCTACAATGTCTCTCTTCTTCTGTGAAATGTATGTTTTTGTACATGTTTCTGTACATAAACTAGAATAAAGCAGCACCATAGGATACCTCTCTTCTAATTTAGATCTTATGTGTGGTGATTATATATACATCTGAGCTTGGCTCTTGGTGGTAGTAATAACATTACTTCCAATGAGTGATGCTGATCTTAATTTGTTGAAACGTTGGGCTATTGTGTTCTGTGTCTGAAGCAGAGTGGACAGGGAGCATTTGAGAGAAGGAAAATACCCTTACTGAAGCACATCAATGCATTAGCGTTGTAGAAGCCTGTCGTTTCCCGTCTTTGTGGTTTTAATCTTATCATCTATCATGGTCAAGCATTAGGGCTTTTCTTTTTTCTTTGCCTGCATGAGGAAATTGGATATTTGGGGGCAGCTGGAGGTACATTGGTTGAAGAAAACTTAAGCTGTGAATGCACTTAAGAACAGTCAGGATTATTATGAGTATGATTTGAGTGTGATGACTGTTTCTGCCGAGCTGGACTGGGTCTTTTCTATTTAGGCTCAGTCTGTGTTAGCACTCGGCAGTTGGTCAAGTAATTTAGTGTGTGGTGTTTAAAGTGTAAAATGATTTTCTTTCCTCCTAGCCTCGTCCCTCATTAATCAAGCTTGACTTTGTAGCTAAAATAGTTTCTAATTTCATCAATTTTCCTTAAAGTGGCTCTGCTTCTCAGATAATAGTATAACTAAAACTGGAATGTTCTCCCTCTTGGTTCATGTAAGTGAGATAATATGTGTGCATACTGCGTGTGTGTATCCTTTTGTGACAGACTTCCTTTAAGGGATAATGTTAGAGAGGTTATCGGTGAATGCAGGCTTAGCTTTGCACCTCTTCTCTCAGGATCCAGTCAGTCTCTCAGCTCCTTGTCTCTTCCCCCATGTCCTCTATCTGTCTCCAGCACTCAGCTGAGGAAGCGTGAAAGGAGGTATAGACAGGCTGTGTTTTGAGAGTAGCTGAAAAAAAGAAGAGATATCAGAGCTAAATGTCAGGTTTCATAATTTTTACATATTTTACACCCAAAAAGCATTCCTGTCAAACAATGATGACCAGGAATGTACACTACATTTACACTGTGGTGCTCAGGTTCATGCTCATTTATTTGACTGTTGCTCTGAGCATTACCCATCTTGAATGAAAGACTATTGTTCAGCAATCAGCTTTCTAATTGCTTGGTAGTGTGACTGTTGTTGTAGATACAGATGTTGGCTGCATGATTATTTCCTGATGGGCAAAGCTGCACAAAAGTTCATTTGCTAAAAAAGTTGCCACATAATTCTGCTGACTCAAATGATTTATCCCTGTCAGCGTGCTAAGACAACATCTGGCTTTTAAGTTGGAAGTATTTCCTAAGTAATTGGTCCTGAACATGGGCAGAATTAATCAAAATCTAACCAAGACTAAAATTATTCATAGTACAGAACTCAGTAACTTTTTCTTATTTTCTGCAGCATAATGACACTGTATGCCTTTTTAAAATGGACCCCAGTTAGCTCAGAATGTAGTTCTGTGCATTGAAAACTGTAAGAAAACAGTAAAGAATTGAATATATATTTTGACTGACCCTTAGTCTGAATCCTTTCCAGTAATAAAACTTGTATACGTTGCACAAATAACTCTAGATTATCCACCATCGGCTACTCCCCATGTATTTCCCTAAGGGGTTGCCACAGTGAATTAATCTACATACAGGAGGTCAATAGGCATATGTTTTACACTGGATGCCAGTCTGGACGCAACCCACCCATGATGGAAGAGGTTTGTGGCCCCATATTTACTGAAAAAATAGACACAAATCAGCTTTAGTACTGTTACAAGTTTTACTCTACCTTTCCAAAAACCCTTTTCAGTAGCATCTACAGATGTTTTAAATAACACTCAAATCAAGACTACACAACCACCGTTGCTTCTTCTTCAATGGTTAGCTTTTACTGTATGACTGCTCTTCATTCTCATTTAAAATGAAAAGCTCTTGTGATACTGATTTGAATTAGGCTCCATCTAGAGTGTGATAATCATGTCATGTTTGTCAAATTATGCTTGTCTAAACAAAGTGTGCTATTCTTTGGTCTTGCCATCTGTTTTCCACTGTTCTCATACTGTCAGTTTATGAGTATGTAAAATTGGACACGTGCTTTCTTTTGTGTACAATAGATTTTCAGCTTGTATAGCAAGCACATGCTTGTGGTATATAGCTTAACTATCTCCCCCATACATTGCGAGCTGCCAAATCATGTAGCGGTAAGCAGAACAGATGGGAGTCTATAATTGATCCCGATTTGTATTGGCAGAACTATATTTGCACACGTATATCAAATATTTGCCCTCTACTTTGACAGAAACACAAATTATCCGCTGTTCAAGTTTTCTTTCAAAAATAATTACTTACATTTATTTGTTTTCTGACTTTATAATTACGCATGCACATTACAAGAAATTTGGGTGTCAAGGGCCATTTACTCTATATCCATCATTTGTACAATACAATTAAAAAAGCAAAAGAAAAACCACTGAGTTTTAAGTATACACAGTTGCTAATTTATCTGATGCACTTGAAGTATTCTAGTACAAGAGTACGGCAATAAATCCAAATTTCATTAAAGTTATAGTCCTCGATTTTGCTGAAAGTGTTCCAAAGTAAAAATATTCCTGAGAGATGTTGATTCAGCTGTCTGTGCTTTTTGGCCTTGCTGAGCTCTATGTTAGAGTGGTATTTCTGTTGACACAGATATGAATGAAGAGGAGGAGTCGATAACCAAAAATACCTGTCCGTATAAAGAAATAAAGCTGTTACAACAAACTGTTTGGATCTTGTGGGTTGTGGGAAGGGGCTTCCAGAAACCAGATCAGGCTTGTTTCACATATCTGTCTGATATTCTATAGGATTGAGATCTACTGAGTTTCCAAGCCAGGTCTATGCCTTGTGCTCTTTTTCCTATTTCTTGAGTCATTCTTGAGCAGTTTTTGGTTTGTGATGGATTGTATTGTCCTGTGATGAGGTCCCTGTTGTTGGGAAGTGCTTTTGCCATTTCCCTTTTATCCAGGATTCTATTTTTTAAATGTTATTTTATTGTGTATCCGCACCATTGGCAAGATTCATAACAAACATTGACATCACTTCCATCTTTATGATCAATATTTGCAAAACACTCAGTATTTACCCAGTACTGTTCAAAAAGCTTGAGCACTTTTATCCACCTCACAATATCATCAGAGAGGCATGTAATCCTGAGTTCTTTCTGTAGCATGACCCTGAAAATACAGTTAAAGTCATAAAGAACATTCTTAAGCAACAAGAAGTCCTGCAACAGATGGTCTGCCCCCCCAAGAGACTTTATCTCAACAGTCAGTCTGCGAATACAT
Source organism: Etroplus canarensis (assembly GCA_015106775.1). Lineage (NCBI taxonomy): Eukaryota > Metazoa > Chordata > Actinopteri > Cichliformes > Cichlidae > Etroplus > Etroplus canarensis. The sequence goes on along the minus strand of VUQH01029306.1, from coordinate 8,870 downwards.
GAAGTGACAGGGGAAAATTTATGCCAAAGCACCGAGAAGCTTGAAACAATGTACCTGCTGCTTCTGTTATTAGTATTATTATTAATTGTTGTATGAATTTTTGTAGTTAAGCTTACCAAGATGAGAAAGATCAACTTGTAGTTTGACTGCCCAAGGGAGTATCAGTGGGTCAACTATACCAATGTTTTTTTTTTCTTTACATTCTTTACCATACACGTGCAAATGTAGTTTTGCAGATCAGTAGGATAATAAGTGACCCCAAAGGTGCCCTTTTTGGGCCCTTTTTATTTTCTATCAAGGATTTTTTTCCTTATTTTGGCTTCATTCTGATCCATGGAGAGAAATTAGAAAACAATTCTTAAATGAAAACTTTCTCTCACTAGAAAGTCTTGGTTTCAGCACTCAATATATTCAGTACTTTAAAGTTTGATTCCAAATGTTCTTACTGAGAGTGAGACCTGTCTCAATATTCCCAGTAGCCTAGCACATCAAGGCACCATCTCTGCATATCCTGAGGAATAACACTGGATGAAAATGTTCTGACAACCATGACTTGATCATACGACTTACTGGTAGTATGATTTTAATGCAAAGAGAAAGCATGAGTTGAATAAAAACTAACATTGTTGTATAAAAGCACCCATTTACCTATCACTGCTTTCTTGTTCTAGTCATTAAACAGTAAAACACCACATAGAGAATTACAATGACATGTTTCATTGTTGTTTGTTGGCTTGCATTCTTGTTTTGATCTGCAGTAAATGTTACACCTCACATTTTGTACAGGTCACATAATAAATTAAGAGGAGGACACAAACTAGATGACAAGCTCACATTAATATTAAATAGTGTTATATAATAATATGTTTTGAGATTCTAATTCTACGCACTCTACAATCAATCTAGCACACAAAAAAGGTGTTGCTCATTATATGTTTTAACCAGGCACCTTCAAATTAACACTGCATAATTGATGCAACAGGTGTAGTCAGATCCATATACTGTAATTAGTTTAATTAAAGATGATGCATGTTATTTCTGAGTTAATGATCCTCAATAGTTTTTGACGCTAAGAGTATAGTAAGTATTTTAAATGAAGCATGGGAATCAGTCTGGTATCATAGAGCTTCAGCTGTTTGAACAGGTATGTGCATTCATGGTTAATTATTATTAACCTTTATTTATCCAGGAAGTGAACTCTTGAGATTAAGCATGTCTTTTACGAGAGTGTCCTGCACTGACAGACAGCATTACCCTAGCATATTTTTCAATGTCAGGAGAAACTGGAGCTCCCGGAGAAAACATGCACAAGTATGGGGAGATCATGCAAACTCGACACAGAAGGGCCCCACCAGGGTTTGAACCCAAGACCCTATTAATGTGAGGCAACAGTACTAACCACTGAGTCACCATGCTTCTTACATATATAAATCTAAAACAGAGAACAGTACTGTAGTTTATTTATTTATTTATTTTTCAAACACTTTGGTCTGTACTTTGAACTTTGGTAAATTTGGTAAGTGTTTGTATCACTTCTTTAAATGAAGTTAAAAAAATTGATGACTGCTTATGGGCAGACCACAAGCCTAAATATACTGATCATTAACTTACGCATATTTAATAACAAGCTGCACAACTGTGTAACTCATATGAAATATAAGGCTGCTAAACCTGTGTCATTTAGAGATGCAATAGCAACTTGTGGTCAGCAGAGTGCACTAAGCTCAGTGTATGCTGAATGTCACTAAGAATGTGCAGAGTAAGAACCTGGAACATGCTTTGAGCAGAAAGTTTGAGAAACTCAACTATTATGCACCAAATCCTGATTTGCAGTATCAGAAAATATATAGTAGTTTCTCATTCATCGTAAGAACCCGTTCTGTTGTTAAGACATCTAGCTGGAATTGAGAGAAGGACTGATTTTTGTCGAGTTACTGATGTTTGAGACTCCACTGATTGCTGCACATGTTCGCTAATATTATTTACCACTGTTGCCATTGTTTTTTTAGAGATATTTTTCATAAACCCAATCGGAGTTATGAGAATGCTGTCTAATGTTTTACTGTACTTTGATGCACTTTGTATTATTGTACTTCTGATAGAAGATATTAAGCACTAATGGTAATCGTTCGAATTGATTGCTAGTGCAACAGCTATTGGAAGCTGTAGGTCTGTTAGGCCTCTGTTGTGGTGGTGATCACATGCAGCTAATAGTATGCCAGTGATAACCCTTAGATTACCTTTTGGGTTGTGAGAAGAGTTGATAGCATCCCTTTTATTGGAGTCAGTATCTTATTTAATGCAATGTAATGACAACTGTAATTTTACCATACAAAATATGAAGATTGAAATGTGTAAATTTATAGCTGACTTAATGATTGGAGATGGTTCAATCCATTATTGTGCTAAGTGGTCATGCCTTAAGGTAAATCTATAAATACTGTTAAAAGAATAAGTCACAGTTAAAATAGTTTAAAAGAGAGAGAGTTTATTTCTAAAATTGCTCATGCTATGATTAGAACACTTGGAGAATTTGTTGTATCAATGCTTTGGCATATGGTAACTTAAGACATTGCTAAATATATTGTCAACTTATCTTATGCTGATTTGGTTTATTAATTAGTTGAATATGCATTCTAGAAGACTGGATGCAAAATGGTGATATGTCTCCTGTTAAAGGTAGAACCAGAACAGACGGACTGATATTCTGCATTATTTGTGGAGATTGTTTTTTTTTTCTTGAGCACATGGAAGTTAGATTGATGGATTGATGATGGCCAGCCTAGCTCAGCAAGACTGTGCAAGATCCAGCAGACGGTGTGGCCAGCCGTAGGACCTTCCTGCAGAGGATATATGACTTGCTTTCTCACAAAGTGGATACCAGATAAGATTTGAAACACCAAACACTACCCGGGTAGTCATAATAGTACAATTGGCCCATATTGTTGTTTTTACATTGTTGCATTTTTTATTTTTTGTTGCAATAAAATTGTCAACTGTTCAATTCCAGAAGCCTTCTTCTTGAGTTGTAATTAGGACTAACTCTTCACCAAACCTAAAGGGAAGTTAGTGTCTCAAGTCTCCATAATTGTTTAGGGACAGAGGTGCTACAACACAGAGCACACAGATAGTGTCAGGGCCTGAATTGAGATTTTAGGCCGTCTATGTATACAGTATGCCATACAGTATAAATGCATGCTCAAAAACTTGACCAATTTTTTTTTTTTTTTTTTTTTGTGGATTTAGGCCATCTTACTGTCTGACTCAGTGATATTGACATCAGAGCCCTGTGGGGGCCAATACAATACAATACAACATACTGCACACCTCTTCATGGGGTTAAGTGCCAAGTGAGACTGAAGACATGCACTCACTACTGATGTCGATCTTGTCGAGATGAGACAGATATCTGGTTATGCCATTTTATGATCTATTTTTATGTTTACCTGGCTCAGTGTTTCAAAGTCGGAGGCTTAAATGTGATGTGTGTAAAGTCTAACAGGAAGAAATATGGAAAAACCAGTGAGGATGAAAGATGAGTAATGTACCCACAACAGCTTCAGTAGACAGCTGGCTTTTATTTATGACAAGATATTCACGTCTGAGCATATAACACATAGGGACATGTGCATGAGCATCTGTACGCTGCTTGAGATGTAACAGTAGCTTATTAGAGCTCTGACACCACATGGCACACTGTGGGAATGCGAGAATAGAAAATAATGCGCACATTGAGTAAACCCACACACAATGACTACAGAACAAACCGGATAAGGAGCAAATACAGAAGAGTAAGAAACTGCATTAAAGTGATACAGAAGGAAGTGACTGAAGTGAGAGCTTGCAATGTGGATCGTTAGTAGAAGTAGAAAGTATAAAAAAACAAGGGCAGGAGGGAAAAGGTATAGTGGCATAAATTACAGCTTTTGTAAATATGTTGTGATGTCTGTGCTCCCTCTGTTTTTTGTGACTTGCAAACCGCTTCTGCAACTGAAAATCTACTGCATCCATTAATCTCATTTTAATAATTGATGCCATCTTCCCCAGGAGTTTAGCCTGGACTGTTGGCATAAAACGAGACATTTAGTGCGTTCTAGTAATTGCCATATTATTTTATTCTTACCTATTATACCACACTGTCAGTGAAATGGCTTAAAATTTACAGTATTTGGCTGTATTATTGCTTTCAATGGCTGTTAACTGCCTGAATCACCAAACTGCCAATTATAGCTAATTGTAGCTTTTTACCTATGCATGTTGCACCTTGACTGTAAAACAGAAAGAAAGCAGGAAAAAAGAAGAAGAAAAAACTTTTGAGACTTTTTGAGACTTTCAGAGAGAAGAGGCTGCCCTACCAAACAAGCCACACTTGTTCAGTCTTTTTCTGATTGTACTATCATGAACTTTAACTTTAACTGGGGCCTGTAGAGTCTGAGATGTAGCTCTTTTTTATGCATGATCTGACCTTGGTGTGAATTTGCTGGAACAACCTGCACTGGGAAGATTGTGGCACACCTGAATGCTCTAGACCAGTAAAATCTCAGCTTTTACAGATGTGGTCACATTGGCTGATGATCAGTTACTCAAGTGTATTTGAACCCTTTTAATTCCTGTACGAAGCAGTACGTGTGTGATCAATTTGTTGCAGGATGGCTTGTGCCCATAGTGTACTGCATTAAATTGTTCTATTGGACATATTTACCTGGAGACATACTAACACCTTTCTAGGATAGGTCTCCCTTTTTAGATCCCAAGGGGCCAAGTCTATAAAACCTACATATATGTAGATCAGAAGGATGAAAAGAAATAGATGGGATTTGGTAATGTGTTCATCTCAGTTCTAGTTGATATCTGAAGTGTCCCACGCTAAATATTTCTATACCTTATTCTATTAATCCAATTGAAAGATAGCTTGTGCCTACAATTTCAAAGCAGCAATTGACATACCTGACCTTAAGCTATTCAAACCTGTGAAATTCCTTTCTCAAAGAAATGTTACTTTACACAGACCAAATTACACAAAAAATGGTCTTCGTTCCTGTGTACAATTCCAAAATGTGCTTCTTAGGTTATCTCCAATATTCTAAGCCTTCCCCGTCCAAATGAAAGGGCAAGCCTGGAGAAAATCACTCCCACGGTTCCACTCTAATGCCTCCTGAGAGAATATTTCTCAAAGCTAACTTAAACGGTAGAGACAGAGCAACTCTCTGAAGAGAGGAGAGACACTGTAGAGAGAAAGCCTCCGAAATGGAATAAGGAGGACGTTTAAGAATCTGTTGAAAGATCCACATTCCCCCATCCAAGGTCGTTAAGGAAAATGAGTAATCTAGTTACTCCGTTTAGATATTCATGAAGCTGTTTGGTTGGAGAGCGATCATAAGTCAAACATAGACAGACACTAAATTTAGTTTGACATGTGAGTGTGTGTATGAAAACTCTGTGTGTCTGGGAGTGACGGCCTGTGTGTGTGTGTGTGTGTGTGTGCGGGGGGGGGGGGGCCCGGCCGC
>VUQH01029297.1:4490-16190 GCA_015106775.1 Etroplus canarensis | reverse complement strand
GATTGTTGGGGTTTTCCTTTTAACACTGTTTTATCTTTACCCTACAGTGTGAAGCGCCTTGAGGCGACTTTTGTTGTGAATTGGCGCTATATAAATAAAATTGAATTGAATTTCCTCTGTATTTTTATTTTATTTGACTTAGTTGGATGTTCAGTGTCGCAGTGAACTGAAATGTCTTTTTGCACATAGTTGCCTCTGCGAGGGAGGTTACGCTTTTGGTTCATATTGTTTGTTAGCAGGATTGTGCAAAACGTATTAGACAGATTGCCTTGGAAATTTTACCAGTGTTGGGACTCCTGTACAAGTGTTGAGCTTAGGAGTTGATCTGGATTTGTTTCTGAGGGATTCTTCAGCATTGTGAGATAGCTCTGTTCATCCTTAGCAGATGTATGCAGTCTCAGACTGACCTTGTTTCAGATTAGGGGTCTCAAACTCCCAGCAAAATTACATTATATAATACAATCTGGCCCTTTTAAAGGGCCAAATTACGTTATGTTTAGGGTGGGGCTGGAAGCGGCCATTGGGCGGGAGTTTGAGACCCTTGTTTTAGATTTTAGTTGAGTTTTAGTTAACTAATTTTCTTTTTTCCCTCTTCCTCATATGTATGTGAACACAGTCATCCATCAAACATCAGCAGCTTCGAACTATCACATTGAAATAAATATTGCTGAGGGGACACTCTGGGTCACAGAGAGGTGCCATTTGGCTGCACGCACAAATAACAAGAGCGTAGGCACTGTAACACTGAAACCTCATCAAAGGCCCTGAAATGTACACAAATTGCAGCTAATATCATAGTCACACAGAAACTGGACTATTGTCTGTCCAGGAACAATGCACACATTAAATCTGTACAAAGCAAATGCAGCATATTTAAAGTATTCTTACAAAAGCATGCGTTCACTTGCATTCACAGCAAATGCCATGTTTTGGTTGCAAAATGTGTTCTCTATCAATTAAAGTCAGACACACTGAGTTGCTACATGAATATTTATGAGTTGTTTCCAGGGCGATGTTGCGTAACTTAGAAGCTGTTTATTTTGGTCTCTGTTGGCCACACTTCTAGTGTCATGATAGAATTATAAAATGGATTCACATTGTCTTGTGTTAAGGATAATTAATATGCAATGTCTATTTCCTGTTATTGTCTCTGATATCTTATTGCTTTCCTTCAAATTCTGTTTGGTTGTTATTGTTCAGCATGTCTTTTGCACCTTTCTTCCCTCCCACCCACACACTCTGAAAGACTGGTGAACTGGTCTGTGTTCACTTCTCAGTGCAGATAGGGAAAGGGTGCAACTCCAACTGAACCTAAGCAGATGTAGTGTATAGAGAAAGGATGTTGATCACAATCAAGCCTCCTTCAGCCCTTTTTCTCATAGCCCTGTTATTTATTTTCCTCGTTTTAGTCTTTCATCCTTCCATTTTGTTAACTTATTATCCAACTAAGGGTTGCCTGTCTCAGCTGTCACAGTGTGAGAGGTGGGGTACATTCTGGATTTCAGGTTTAACACAGTTCTTCTCTTTAGCTCTTTACTACCTCCATTCCTCTTCCTGCTCTTCTTCCAGCTTTACTTCTAACCTTTCCACTAATGTATACATACTGACGTTTTAATGCAGTGATGTTTACACATTCGTGCATACTTGTGTGCAGTACGGTCACACTTGATTTTCAGTGTGCCCGTCTAAACTCACATTTAAAAACACTTTGGTTTTTGAAGATTGTGCTTAATAGTCTGAAATTGCTTTTAAATATGCAACCAGTGTGGCTGTTTTTATTTAAGTGTTTTTTTTCTTGTAGACTAGTTGCTTTCTCATTTTTAATCATTGCCTGGAACATCCGCATTGCTTGCCTGAGTTGTTTTTTTTATTATCTTTGTTTCCTCCTCCTTCCTCTTTATGAGGAATTCTGCTGTGGTTCTTCCTTTTTCCTTCAAGCCAACTTTTCAGCCATCTGTGTATACATAGGAGAATATGCAGAATTTAGAGAGCTACATATAGAAACACAAAGCAGACCCATAAATCTGGCTTTGTACAGTGTACTGTGCTCTTGCTTTGATAGGTTTTCTCTTAATGTGGTTGCTTTGCCACTTGACAGAAATGAAGAAATGAAGGCTAGTCTTCCAGACAGTGAGTTTTTCACCCCTAAAGCTGTTTTAGTTTGACTCACCGTTCACCTTGAAAAGTAGACTGTGTATAGTACAACTGTTCATCGGCAACTTTGTTAGATACACCTTGCAGTACTGGGTTGGGTCCCCTTTTGCCTTCACAGCTGCCTCATATCTTTGCAACATAACTTCAGTAAGTTGATTCCTCAGAGGTTTTGGTCAACATTGACATGATAGCATCACACAGTTGCTGCAGATTTATTAGCTGCAATCTCCTGTTCCACCACATCCCAGCGGTGCTTTATTGGAGTCGGATCTTGTGACTGTGGCCTCCACAGTACTCATTGTCATGTTCAAGAAATCAAATGGAGATGGTCTGAAGTTTTTGACATGGTGTTATCTTGGTGGAACCAACCATCAGAAGGTGGGTTCACTGTGGTCATAAAGGGATGGAAACAATCAGCAACAATACTCAGGTAGATGGTGGCATTTAAATGATGCTTAGTTGATACTAAGAGGCCCAAAGTGTGTCCAAAATGTAACCCCCACACTTGTACACCATGAGCAGCCTGAACTGTTGATACAGACAGAATGGATGCATGTTGTTTATGCTAGATTCTGACCCTACCTTTTGAATGTTGCTGCAGAAAGAGACTTCTAAGACAAGGCGACATGTTTTTAATCCTCTCTTATCTAGTATTGATGACCCAGTGTGAAGTTTGGCCTCAGTTTCATCTTTTTAGCTGATCAGAGGTGTGCCCGGAGTGATCTGCTGCTGCTGTAGCCCATTTGCTTCAAGGTGTGATATACATTGACAAATACTGTGGTTACTTGAGTTACTTTTGCCTTTTTATTAGCTCAACGCAGCCTGGCCATTATCCTCTGACTTCTGCCATCAACAAGCCATTTTCACCTAAAGAACTGCTGCCCACTGGATATTTGCTTTTTTTTCCACACTGTTCGCTGTAAACCCTAGAGATGACAGAATGGGGAAAATCCCAGTAGATCAGCAGTTTCTGAAATACTCTGCCCGTCTGGTACCAACAGATCTTCTTGACCATGTCTACATGCCTAAATGCATGGAGTTGCTGCCATGTGATTGACTGATTAGACATTTCTTTTAATGAGCAGTTGAACAGTGGAGCTGGGTGATAAAACGATAAGTCATTATCGCAATAGATTTAAAACCTGGTCGATTTTACGTCTATGGAACTCATGTCATTCATGTTTTCATAGAAAACAGGAAAAGCCAATCATAATGAAAATAGCGCTGCTTGAACCAATCACGTGGCTGGAAAAGAGCTGCAGCCATGTTAGTTGGGTGGAGTTTAGGCATAGCAGCTGGCAGCAGGACACGTGCTAATGTTTGAGCATCTGCAGTCGCACACACCACGTGTCACGAGCAAGATAAGATTAAATAACGATGGAAGATCTGAGGGACAGCATTACTAAAGGAGACACGGTGACTGACACACAGCCCAAGGCTCAAAAGTCGAGGTCATCATTGAACAAATAACGGGATGGAGAAGTTCGGCGTGTGGAGATATTTTGGCTGTTTTATGTCTGACAGGAAACAGAGAAACTGCGCTGTAAACTGTGTGAAAACATGTTCCCACAAGGACAGTATTGATACTGATGTTTTTAAATGTATGAAGCAGGACCATCCTTTAGAGACAATGTAAGACTTTACAGCCCCAGACCCAAACAGATGCTTCTTCGCCTCAAGGCGACTTTTGTTGTGAATTGGCGCTATATAAATAAAATTGAATTGAATTCTTGTTGTCCTGAAACAATCACAGACCACAGGGCCCACTTTCTCCAGCTCCATGCCTTACAACAAAAACACAGTGATGTCAGTAAGCATGGTGGAAAATGTGGAATTTAAGCAGCTGATTAAAGTAATGAACCCTGGTTTGCAGTTCTTAGTAGGTTTGTATAGATGCAAATGGTTTTAAACTGTCGAATAAGTAAAGGATACAGTACAGAGGTGAATTATGTGAAATTTCATTTTATGTCAACACCTACTTTATTTACTTGGAACTGACCAAGTAATCTACTTTGTGTTTTCCTGTACAATTTAAAAGCTTTAGAAATTTGTATTTCATAATTTTTAAAGTTGACAAAAAACTTTAATGCTCTCCTGTAAAACCTGAAAGCTTCTGACTGCTGAGAAATTTTAGTGTATTTCTATCCACTTTATTTGAAATATAGTTTTATAATTTTCTACAGTACATGTGTCATGTTCAACTTCTGACAGACAATAAATGATATTCAAGCTAAAATTTGCCTTATATCTTCACATCTCACTTAGGAGTAAAAGGAGTAAAATGGAAATTTAAAGCTTGACAGAAATGATTTGGTTTATTCTGAAACTTGTATCGATATCGACTGATTATAAAAAATACTATTATGATATGAATTTTTCCCAAATTGCCCAGCTCTGTTGAACAGTGTACCTTAGAAGTGGCTGGTGAGTGCATGTTCTATGACATTTGTAGTTACCACAACTTGCCTCTATTTAGACCTCCTGAAACAAAATCAAATTCATTATGTGTTCTTTAACCGGTATGTTGTTGCATTTATTGAATCACATGCACCATGGCCTTTCTCTATAGCAGCATTATGGATCTGGGAGTGCTTCCTCTCTTTGTGAAGGCTGCTCATGCTGTGCCATCTACTCTTATCAACCAGGTGTACCACAAAGACAACTGCTCTCATCTGCAGGCTGACTCACACCTCACTCTGCTTCTCCTTTCTTTCTTTTCCTGATCAGCAGTAATTTTAGTCTCCATTAGACTCCGTTTAGATGTATACATGCATTGTATACATTGTATGGAAGCATCTGAACAGAGGGAAAATACCTAAAACTTTACCTGAAATTGGTAAAGGAAAGTAAGAATCCACAGCAGTGATAAGTGACACCTATTGAGCACACACAGTTCCACAAACAACAAACTGAGCCATGTGAAGAATGCATTGGGTGTTTTATGAGTTTACATTTGAGGTATTTGTATCTCTGGTCTGCATGCCGGTCTAAAAAACATCAAGAAGTCCTCCAAAGTTGTGTTTATTTTAAACCTTATTGCTAGACCGATATATATGACTGGAGATTCACAGACTCCAGCATATTAAGTGATTCCCTTCTAGACATTTTGCATCAAACTTTTTATGAGTAAAGGTTGTAGTTATAGAATAGCAGCAGCACTTTGCAGGATTACTGTTTTATCTGCAATAATACTAATACATAGTAGCATTGAAGACTCAGGGTTTTCTTTTATTCTCTTATCCGTGGAGCAAGATTAAGGGTACAGTGTTGTATTTCCATGATAGACAATTACAAACACACACACATGGTGAGTGTTGTTTTTCCCATCTTCTCAGAGATGTTGAACTGTGTAACTCTGGGGAGGCTCACAGCTGAGCCCACAAGGATCTCAGCAGGTCATTGGTTCCTCCCACGTTTCCTGTGTTTATCACACTAAAGGTCATTAATAAACACACTCACGTGTTTGCACTTGGATAACACACAAGTTGCTTCAAGATTCCTTATTTATTGTGCTCTGCAACACATGTTTTAGCATTCATGGAACTGATAAAGCAGTGCTGCACTGTTAATAAAATCATTAGAGACTTAGTCAAGTGTCAAGGGAAATGCATCTTTTCTGTGTATTGTGTATTTAGTTCTTCTTCTGTTTTCCTGCTCCCTGGTTGCTTCATATCACCTTGTTGTTTTATAATTTAGCATGTCTTTTAGTGGAAAATCAAATAAGGTAATACACAAAGGAGGAAAAGGATGCTGTTGGATGTTTTGTTAGAATTTAAGATCAGATTTGTAAAAAGACCTTTTACAAGTCAAGTCATGTTTCAATTTAAAATCTGCATCCTGCTTATCACACTGCATCCATTCCCTAAATATCCAGAGAATATACAGCTTTTTAGCTTATTTGGCCAAAGGACTGATGAGCTAATGCCATGGTGGGGTGTTTCTGTCCATCCTCTGAGAGTATCAGTCATATTATAGTGACATTTCCACACAGTGATCATCTAATGGGTCTTCAACCAAACTGTGCTAACGACATAGTTGTCATTTTACAGGAACTTTTCCGTCCATCAGTCCATTCCTCTCTCTTCTGCTTAACCAATTCAGAGTTGCGGGATCCTGTTCCAGCGGTTACAGGGGTACACCCTGGACAGGTCGCCAGTTCATCGCAGGGCCAACACACAGAGAGGCAGATAACTGTTCACACTCACATTCCCACGTATGGCCACTTTAGAATCCTCAGTTAACCTAACCCCTTTGCACGTCTTTGCACGTCTTTGGACTGTGGGAAATCGCTTTTTGTAGGAGTAGCAATTGACTCGTACAGCACAGCTGTAGCGTTGGGCCTGGGCAGGCAATGGAAGGGCAGTAGCTTGGTTTGCTAACATGATCAGCATACCTGCCCGCTTTGAGTGAAAAATTTGAAGGCCAGTTTGCTTTTCCTGTGTTTTTTTTCGATGGTAGACCTACTGCTGATAGCACTGTGATAGCTTGAAATATCTCTTTGAAAACGTGATACATCCCGCTTGTATGCTGTTAGATGGTCCTGTTGGTTGACTGGGGTCTTCCTATCACTGATATTCTAACATCAGTAATCTGGTTAATGCTATGACATGCTGATATGGTCAAATTTTTTCATACTGCTGACCTTGTAGTCATAATACTCTTAAACTCAAACACATTTAGAGATGAACAGAATTAATTTGTTGTCAATATGAGTGTTTACAAGCCTCCTTGACCTCTCGATGGATTTTAATTCTCATCAGTTTGTGCATTTTAGCCAAACAGTGACAGAAAAATGCATCACACTGTTTCTGTACTTCATGCATTACAGTAACCGGTGAATTATAATGGATCAGGAGTCAGATGAAGCGGGGGTGGTGTAATGGTTAAGGTGCCGAGCTCATGACTGAGAGGTCGCGAGTTCGAATCCCTATCAGACCCCCACTGTGCCAAGACCCTTGGGCAAGGTCCCAACCGCAAGTGTGCCTCTGTCCACCCAGTAGAAATGGGTACCAGTAAATACTGGGAAGGTGACTTGCGATGGACTAGCGTTCCATCCAGGAGGAGTTTAACTCCTAAGTCGCTTCACGCTACAGAAACCGGGATAAGCTCCGGTCTGATGAGCCGGTATAAAAAGCCCCCCAAGGAGCTGGAGGAGCTGCTTCTATTTCCGTGACGTTCTGGTTACCTGTAAATGTAATAATGGTTAGTTAAATCTTTGACATATTCAGCTGGGAATACTATTCATTTCTTTATGTGCCAGACATGTCAAAGAGCTGCCTCCTGCTGCATATCTGTCTTCATAACAACTGGTACTTGGCTGAAATTATTTCTGTAAACCCACATGAGGTCAAGGAGAGATCCAAAGAGAAATTTTCCACCTTTCCTTCCTTCAGTGACCACAGAACAACAGAAGAATGTCACCATCCTCCTGTCACCTTTGCTTCAGCACCCTGTGATGATTGTTTTTCATTACGGAATCACATCCTCATGGGGTAGAGTTGTGTCAACACCCCTAGGGCCTATACCATCATGTGGAACTACAGATGATGTTTGTCATTCTGGCACTGCTAGCCTCGTCATCGTGTTCCTCCACACCTGTCCTATTTCCTGGCGCTGATGTAACTGCAGATTAATGGGGTTGTGGGTTAAGTTTCCCATGAGAAACGCTGCTTCATTTTCCCCCATAATGATCTGGATAAGAGGGGGGTGAGTTTAAGTCTACTTTTCTGCGCAGGTTTATTGCAGATGCTTCTCAACCTGCTGACCTAATTCTTTAAGAATTAAATAGGTTTTTAAAAAATGTCAGCACAAAAAGGAGCAAACATGCAAAGCTGTTAATTTTCCATCATAGTGAAATATCTATTTACCAAAGGGTCAGTGTTTGAATGTCATGCCCATCTTTAATAAAATGTAAATAGAAGAACCTCTGCACACCTTTCTCCCCAAAATCTTTTGTTAGCTGTGGTTACAGTAACCCCCTAACTCACCTAGGAAGACAAGCAAAGAATAAAGAATGAAAACGTATCTTTTACTTTCCTCCTGTAGGGAGGAGGAGGAGAGCCTGCGGGACAAGATCCGTGCAGACCACGAGCGAGCACTGCAGGAGGCAAAAGAGAAGCTGCGAAAGTCACGTGAGGAGCTTCAGGCCGAGATTCAGACGGAGAAGAACAAAGTGATGGAGGACCTGAAAAAGAAGGATGCAGGGCCCAAACCGTTGCCGCCCGTCCCCATGCCTAAGGTGGTGGGCGTCAGTGACGGCGAGCCACCTGAGCCTGACGTCAAAGAGAAGCGCGACAAGATAAGAGAGGTAAGACAGCCTCTTATTTTTTTTTTTCCAAATCCACGTGATGATTTAAATGACAACTGATATGGGATAGAAGCATATCACCTCACTGCTTCTTATTGGTGGGCCTTAACACGGCAGGATAGTTTTCTTAATCTTTTTTTTTCATCCCCTTAATTGAGGGGAAAAAAAGCCAAAATTGCACATTCCATGCAGAAAATGCAAAAAATTAGAGTATGTATACAGTGGCTTGCAAGAATATTCACCTCCCCCTCAGCCCCCCCCCCTTTTTTTTTTTTTTTTGCATTGCAACCTGTAATTTAAATAATCATTTTTTTTAAATTTACAGAAAGAAAATTACACAAAATTGATGTAATTCAGGTTGGTGAGGTGAAATTAAAAGAAATTTAAAAATGTCTAATAAATAAAAAATGTAAAAGTACTGCGTGCAATGTGTTGGAATGACCTAGTCAACGCCCAGACCTCAATCCAACTGAGAATCTGTGGCATGGGGTGGGGGGTGTATGTGAGATTTTTAAAAAATGTTCTCTCCGGGTGCTCCGGCTTCCTCTTACAGTCCAAAGACATGCAAAGGGGGTTAGGTTAATTGGAAATTCTAAATTGACCATAGGTGTGGATGTGTGCGTGAATGGATGTTTGTGTCTCTGTGTTGGCTCTGCGACAGACTGGCGACCTGTCCAGTGTGTACCCTGCCCTATGCCCAATGACAGCTGGGATGGGCTCCAGCACCCCCCGCGACCCTGAACTGGATAAGTGGAAGATGATGGATGGATGAATGAATGAATGATATATAAAAAATATCAGTTCAAAGATCCTTTAAAATAGTTATTTAATATATATTCCAATTGTCCAAAAGTAAGTCCAAGAAATTAATTTAATATTCAGTAGGCTATTCAATTTAATTCCTGGCATGTGTCCCATCTCCTGTCAATCACTGCTGCCTTATGAACTGAAACAATGGATGATTAAAGCCTAGCAGCAATGCTACTGAAAACACAGAGGCAAATGTGCCAAAGAAGGCATAACCAGAGCCGGCAAAATTCTGGCAGTATTCAAAAGAATATGTTTTAATGGGATTTACGCCGACGAGTTGCAACCCACCCATTATATTGTTTTTTCTGCAGGCCAAAATTAGCCAACAGTGGCATGAAGCCAGACCATCTTAAAAAGTAATAGTAAAGAGCTCAGTTCAATGCAGCAGTGTTTTTCATTGGTGATAGTTTGCAACTTGAAGATGTCAGTCTAATTTTTGTTCCTTTTAGGATAATAATGTATTTAAATTTCTTTTTTTTTTTTTTACATTTTCTATGCAAGAGTATGGTTATAATTCTTTGTGAAGAAATAAGTTCACAAATTCAGTTTGAGAAAAGATTCTTATAATTCCACAAGAGGACACTTTAAGTTGATAATTATTTTAATGTGCACGAATGTTGATTCATAAGTTAAATATTTCTTCAACTTTCTTGATATTTTATATATATTTTTTATGTCAAAATAGTTCAAGAGAGCACTTAGATGAGCAGTGTTTTGCACAGTTATAAAGTTTAACAAATCAGACACTGATGCACTAAGAGATTTGTGGCTGTAACTGTTAAAGGGTGACTCTAAAAGTACTGACTTTGGGAGGTGAATGCACACGCACCACTTTTTGGTAATTTTTTTTTTTTTTAAGAATTTTTGAAAATGCTTTTTTCCCCTTTTCACTTCACCAATTTAGACTGTTTAGTATAGATTGATTCTATAAAATTCTTCCCAAAAGATAAATTTAAATTACACGTTTTCATATTTAAAAATAATAGGAGAAATGCCAAGTGGGGTAAATATTTTTGCAAACTGCTCTAAGTGGTTTAAAAATTAACTTTTAAAAATTTTTCAGGCCTTTTTGCTTTGACATTAATATGGCATCCACTTGCTGGACAGATGCGGCTGATAGGAGCCTGCTGGTGTCATCCTCAAATTCTGCAAGAAAAAAGAGAACTAGTATTCATAGTCATACCGAATTAGACTCAACTGTTACAATTCGTTTGTTTTTTATTCTTTAACAACTATTGTGAAAAATTTTGCACTCCTAATCTCACATCTGCATGTTGAGCAAAAGATCTTACATTAGATTTTATTGAAGATTTTATTTGTACGAAATTGCTGCTGGTGCCATTGAAATATATTATATACAGCATCTCTGTTCCTGCATGGGACATATAATACACACAGGACATTATGTGTTAGTTCACTGTGATATTTTGGTTCTAAATCAGTGCTGTTAAATCCCATGAAGACCAATCTTGTAGTAAACTGGCGTGAAAAGTTGTAGCCACGGGATTGGCGCTTGGTGCAGTTTATATCCCAGCATGTGCCCGTGCGGGCCAGTGCGTGCTTCTCTATATTGTATGTTTGACTGCTTTTTCTGTTGCCCACTGTCTGCCTGAGCGCCAGCTTTTATTGAAAGCAACAGCGAGCCAGACGGATAGTGCATGTGCAGAATGCAGATGGTGCTATCTGGTCCCACTCTATAGACACGAAGCCAGCCCCAGTGTATCTTCCTCTCTGCGCTCCTCTCCTCCTTCCTTTCTCACCCCCTGCAAGTTTTCCTTGCATAATTACCTCATATCGTCTCTCTTGAAACAGCACTTGGAGTCAGAACAGTCGGTGCGTATGGGAGCAAGCCCATTCACTCTAAACCTGCCTTTGTCTCTAAAGGCCCCTTTTGTTCCTTTCATAATTACCATTCGGAGAGAATGCTATACACCCCCAAATGTGCAAGAAAGTAGCAGCTGTATGGGCTACTGCGCAGTACACTCCCCCCTTTCTGATTGCCTTGTGATTCCAAGGAGAAAGCCTAATCACACTCTGCAAAACAATTGTGACTGCAAGGCTGGAGCTTTTTCTTTTTCTTCTTTTAAATCCCGGCTAGAGGCAGCCATTTGGCCAGCATTTGGCTGTTGTAAAGTCAAGTCTAGAGAGATGTTTCAGCATCCATCTTCTTGTCACTGTTTATGTTTCATGTAGACAGCAAGCGGTAATTCAAGCAGTGGTAGTTGTTAAGCCAGGCTGTTACCACCACATTATACAGACTTATTCCATCTGACTGACTTGCTGTCTGACAGTTTTTCTCCTGCATTACTTTTTGAAGTATTTTGTATTGCTTTAAATTGACTTCTCTGCTCATTGCAGGACTCAGGATATATTTTCCTGGTAGTACAGTCAGTTTGGATTGTTTTCTAACTGAGAAAGCAGCCGTGTTT
>VUQH01029290.1:28208-46067 GCA_015106775.1 Etroplus canarensis | reverse complement strand
ACAGCAGCCTCCAGTGGCAAAATGAATATGCTGTACACAGGGAAGAGGTGGGGTTTGATGGAGTGATTTACAAAACACTGAAGTAACACGTGACACTCTTGATTCATTCAGTTACGCAGTATTTTGATGTTGAACAAACATTGCCTTGTGGATTTTTGTCTGTCAAGTCATGGGTCGAAAATAGTTCCAAAATAAAAGTTAAACCAACATCGTGCATGTCCCCTCCACGTCAGATGAACGAAGTTGTTAAATGTTGCCTCAATGTCATTGTTAGACTTTCTAGCAAGAGAGAGCTTGTGTTCAAGAATTTTTTTCTACTCTATTGAGTAAAATAAAGTCAAATAAACAAAACATTCTCAGTAGAAAGAATGGGAAGGTTAAAAAAGCACACCCTATGAGGTGACTCAAACTCATAACCTCCATCTCCACAGCCAGCCTTGCATCCCGCTGAGTTACTTGGTTTCACATTCAGAAACATACCATCCCTAGGCTTATAATGCTGACACCAGGGACAAAGAGGCAATGATTCCATTGTGTTAAGTTTAGATGTGCATAAAAGTGATATTTTTTAGAAAGACAGGCCACAGTAAGAGTAGTCTGTGTGCCTTCAGCTGCTCCCTTGTATTCTCCCCAAGACGTTGCCACAGTGGATTCATCTGTGTCGGTAATTTGGCAGCGGTTTTACGCCGGATGCCCTTCCTGACGCAACCCTCTATGGTGAGAGGGGCTTGTGTCCTGTGGACAAAACTGGCATGGACTTGTGTTCACAACTGTGCACTGATCAGATTAGTTGTCATTGTTTAAAAAAAAAGAAAGATGGCTTTATTTCCTTCACTGCAATAATCAGATCTACATTTTTCATACCGTAAGAGATGGTGTGGCCTAACCTCTCATCTACATTAAAACATCAACATCTCTCTGTCTACTGAAACTGGTTTTTACGCGGTCGGTGACGACGTGGTTTCAACCATGTTTGCTGTATATATTTTCCACCAACATTCCAATAACCTTATTAGTCTAGTCATGATGATGAAGGGCTGCTATTCATTTTCCATTCTAAACTTAAAGCTCTTTTTGTACCTAAACATAATGAAAAAACTCAAATTATCTATGCTATAATAAGCACTGGTCGTATTTAGAGGGTTTGGATTGCAAGGTTGTATGACTTTGAACTGGGGCAGGTTTATTTTATCCAGGTTAGACATTTACACACGATAACACTGTCCTTCTTCTCATCTAAATAAGCACATTTCCTAAATGCATGGCTATTCATTTAAGCCATAGATCATTGTTGAAGCAGGCAAATATAGAACTGCAAACAACAGCTTCTGCACAAACACTATCATCAAATGACATGCAGTATAACCTAAGGAAACTGTGGCGTGTATATGTGCATTTCATGCTGGTATGATCCAGCATATTATCTTACAGTTCAGTGCTTTTACGTAGACATTCATAATTTTTCACAGTAAAATGAGCTGGTCAGGTCTTGCAGAGCTTTCTAAAACACAGAAAGCTTGTGTCTTATCCTGAAACAATATAAAGAGATAATGCACACTGTGGACGCATTAATGTCCACTGCAAAATTGGCACTGACTTTGTGCTTGCCTGGTAAATGTAATCAGCTCTGATTATATTCAAGACTCCAGACCTATGTGCTTGTGTTTGTCAGACAGGTAACACGTGAATCAGCACCAAGTTCCATTGTTAAGTTTACCAGATTGGATGTCAAACCAACAGAAATTTCACCAAAAAATTATGTTTGGAAAGTATATATTGACCAAGCAAACTGTGATCTCAGAAATATATTGTTACATTGTAAGCGGTTAACATTATCTTCGTGTGATAATGGCACCGCCTACACAGTAATTTCCCAGTAAGTCCGATCCCACGCTCACACTATCTACCTGATTTATATCCTTGATAGGCTTCCTCTTCATTTAGCAGAATAGCCTGAAAAGAGTTTTAAGCTAGTAACTTTCCAAAATTTGGTCGCTAATTAGGGCACAAAAATCATGCAATAGCTTAAATTAAATGCCCCAAAGGCCAGTTTATATATTTCATTTGTTGCACACAAGACAAAGACATTTATGGTAAAATAAATTTAATTTTGGTTGCCTACTCTTAATATTAGCTCAGCATTAGTTGTTAAATATTAATCTACAGATCTGTTATCTCTTCCTCTCAGACTTCATCTTGGCATCTGTTCCTCAACCCATGTATCATCCTTGTGTGTGCTTTGTGAGTTTTTTTTTCTCTTGATTAAAGCTACTTACAAGATTGTTTAAATAATGATTTCATGAGGACAGAGGAGTCAAAACAAAGACAGGATTTTATCTACCTCAATAAAGGTATGCTTTTTTTCATGTCAGTCTTGTCTAGAGTCTGCATTTGGGTCTAAACCTGCTAAAAATAATGACGTTATCATTTAGCATGTAAGCAAAATTGACTGGAAACTAATTTACAGCCTCTGCCATCAGTACAGCCACATGCATACCACAGTTTGGAACATACTGAGGGAGGCAAGCTGCCCAGTGCACTAAGAGTTAACACACTGCTGCATAACTTTCCTAGATTAACTTTATATTTTATTCTTGAAATGAGTACATACTGTTTCCACTTCCTTTGAATTAAAAAGTGCAATCCCATACAATCCTTAACTAAGATCTATGCAACTCTTGTTATAACATTAGACAACAAAGCAAAGGATCAAACAAATACTTCCATGTGCATACACACAAAAGCACCAGTCAGTGACAAAGCAGCTGGCCACTCTTTCCCATTTTGTGTGATGTGGGATTTGCCTAAACTGGTGCTGTATCTGGCTGGTAAAACTGCAATTTATGAACAAGGTAATACTATTCTCCCTGCTGCTGCTGGTCCTGCACAATCGGATGGACTCAGAACTGAAATCTTCTGGTAAGGCATGTAAACAATGGGTCTACAAGTACTCTCAACTGACCATCAGTGTTCACACAAACTCAAATCCGTGGATGAGGTAAACAAACACTTCAACCCATGACTTGGCGACAGTGTAGCCACACTTGGCTTTGTTAGCTTTGTCAAACTGAAGTAAACAATAGATTTGTTGAGGACTATCTTGAGCTGTGGATTAATACACATTTAGTGAACATTCACAGCAGGGATTGAGTCAGAGTAAACCACAGTGAGTGTTTGCTTGTGGTAATGAAGCAACAGCTAGCCCCTTACAACAGTGTGGCTTTCTGATGTGTTTAAAGCATTTTTACCAATGAAGGTCAAGAAAAGCAAAGAAGAATATACATTAATATTGTATTGTTGGTTTTGCTCTTATGGCATTAGAAAAACATCACCAGCCTTACTCTTAATAAAGGAACTTCAAACAGTACATGCTTGCTGTTTATGAGCACATCTGATCATCTGCTAAACCCTTTTTCTGGTTTGAACTTTGATTGAATTCTCCTACAGTAGGATTTGGATACTAAAACACTGGATTAAGGCAATGTCAAACCTTACAGGAAAATTACAAATATTTAAAATTCTTAATCCATTTGATAAGTATTCATGGCAGAATTTAAGTGGCTTATCTTTTCAAATTGTGTTTTCCATAACACAACGAGCAACCTTTTCTTTGTCTCCAAGAAATGACAGCCTGTGAACACAGGGGATCAACACTTTACCAAGCAGCTTTTATTCTGGCAATGTGGAGGCTACAGGCTGGAGCTGGCAGACCTCTTATTGTCTTTGGTTATCAGCTGAGCTGGTATTTTGTCTGTACAGTAATCCCTCATATCATCATCTGTGGGGGAGGATGAAAGATTTTAGCCCTGACCTGAATTCCCAGAAAGGCCTTGAGACAAAACAATGGCAAAGCCTATAGCAAAAGCCCCTAATTATCGCTTTTATAGGTGTGTAGGTATTCTCTGTAGCATGTCCCTGGGGAGTTACACACCGAAAACAATAATTTCATTCACTCAGTAAAACATTTATCAGTGCAAAGACTTCACCTAACAATTTGATACCAGGCTATTTTTTATTGTCTGTAGATTACAGTGCTTGGGGGACTTTGTGCCAAGCATCAGGTAAGTAAGAAATGAAAGTAAGAAATATACAAAATGAAAGTAAGAAATCTACTGTTCTGCAATGCAATAGGCCTTTAAATGCCAAACACTCAAGTGGTTTAAGTGCATGTCAAGCATTTAAAACATTTATTGAATTCAAAATATTCTGGTGCAAGATGCCATTCTCAAACAGGATTCCACTGGAGCTTAGCTGGATGATGATGGCTTATAGCTGAAACTATTTATCTGTCAGTGTCAGGATTCTGTCTTTTAACTATATGACCAAACCACACCGTTTGTGGTTTACAGGTAAATGTAAAATAACCAAACTGAACTATGAGAACTCCACAATCTGGATTGATTCTCAGCTTAAATTTCTCCTCCTGCTGTTCAGTTCTATTATATTTATATAGCACCACTTCACAACAACAGGGCTACCTGATCCAGACTTAACTATTAGGTTTTATCAGAAAGGAAAATGTCTTCCCCAAATCCAAACTTGGAGCTGGTTCCAGAGGAGAGGAGCTTGATAGCTGAAGGGCCTATCTCCCATTCAACTTTTTGAAACACAAGGGAGCACAATTAAGCCTGCACTCTGAGAACAAAGTGCTCAGCTGGGATAATATGATATCATGAGGTATTTAAGATAGATGGAGACAGATCATTTAAGACTGTGTGTAAGACGCAGGATTTTAGAGTGTATCCGGAAAGTATTCACTGTGCTTTATTTTTTTCCACATTTAACTGAGTTATAGCCGTATTCCAAAACGGATTAAATTCATTCTTTCCTTCAAAATTCAACGCACAACACCCCATAATGACAATGTGAATAAAGTTTTTTTGAAATGTTTGCAAATTTATTAAAAATGAAAAATAAAGAAATCACATATGTAAATATTCACAGCCTTTGCTCAATACTTTGTTGATGCACCTTTGGCAGCAATTACAGCCTCAAGTCTTCTTGAATATGATGCCACAAACTTGGCACACCTATCTCTGGGCAGTTGCGCCCATTCCACTTTGCAGAACCTCTCAAGCTAACATCAGGTTGGACGGGCAGTGTCAGTGCACAGCCATTTTCAGATCTCTCCAGAGATGTTTAATCAGACTCAAGTCTGGGCTCTGGCTGGGCCACTCAAGGACATTCACAGAATTGGCCTTTTTCTGGATTTAAAAGGGAGCTAGTGAAGAGAAGCTAATAGTACCATCTAACCATCCATTTTATTTTTCACTTGTCCAGTTCAGGGTTACAGGATTCTATCCCAGCTGTCATCGCGTACACCCTGGACAGGTTGCCAATCTTTTGCAGAGCTAACACAGAGACAGACAAACATTCACAGTTATGGCTAATTTAGAATCACCATTTAATCCAACATGCATGTCTCTAGACTGTGGGGGAAAGGCGGAGTACTCAGGATGTCCACACAGAAAGTCTGCTGGAGTCAAACTCAGGACTGTGTTACTGTGAGGCAATATTACCAACCACTGCCCCATTGTTCCACCCCCAACTCTAGATTTCAATTCTGGATTTAACAGGGAGAAAATGAAGAAAGACTGATAGAAGTTCATTGTAATGATTTCTGCTTTTGTTATTACCTCCACCAAGGCAGTAATGTTTTTGGTCTGGTTTGGTTATTTGTTTTTGTTAGCAGGATTAGGCAAAAAGTTACAGACAGACTAACAAAAAAAAACACCAGTGGTGGGACTTGACCCTACTTAGAAGTGATTACCTTTGGAGTTGATCTGGATCCAGGACCTTTTTTACAGAATTCTTCAATATTGCAATATGGGCCAAAATTTGGCATTGTGCATCATATCTCACCAAATAAATGGCATAAAGAAAAAACAAAAGAATTGCAGATATCAGCTTGTTAAAAGTTGGCTTTTTTCTGTAAAAATGAAACATTTTACTTTGGGCAGAGGTATGCACTCTTAGGTTGCTCTTGCTTGTTTTATTTTTGCTGATAAAATTTTTGGGATGCTTCATAAAATATAACTGAAACATGAAAAATACCAGGTTGTTTTGAATTTGATGGCAGCAAAATGTTTCAA
This sequence comes from Etroplus canarensis, assembly GCA_015106775.1. Taxonomy (NCBI): domain Eukaryota; kingdom Metazoa; phylum Chordata; class Actinopteri; order Cichliformes; family Cichlidae; genus Etroplus; species Etroplus canarensis. The sequence goes on along the minus strand of VUQH01029290.1, from coordinate 39,975 downwards.
AAAAGTTGGGACAGGGCCATGTTTCCCGTAGTACAGTATCCCCTCTTCTTTTAACATCTGTAAACATCTGGGAATGGAGGAGACAAGCAGCTAGACCTCTGAAAGATGAATGTTGTCCCGGGTCCCAGTCCTGGGTCTTCTTGGTCGTACTTTGTGTTTCATGTTTTTCAACTGGGGAAAGATCTGGACTGCAGGCAGACCAGTCCAGTTCTTGTACTATGAAGCCATGCTAATGTAACAGCTACAGTGTGTTGTTTAGCATTGTATTGCTGAAATATGCAAGGCCCTCCCTGAAAAAGACATAATCTGGAGGAGAGCATATGTTTCTCTAAAACCTGTATATACATTTCAGCACTGATGGTGTCTTTCCAGATATGCAAGTTGCCAGTACTACAGACACAAATGCACCCCCATAACATCAGAGATGCAGGCTTTTGAAATGAATGCTGATAACACTCTAGATGGTCACTCTCCTCTGTAGTACAGAGGACACCACATCCATGATTTCCTAAAAGAATTTCAAATTTCAATTTCTCTGACCACAGAAGAGTTTTCCTCAGTCCATTTTAAATGAGCTTGGCCTAGTGAACATGGCAGTGTTTCAGGATCATCTTCACATATGCGTTATTTGCTGCAATGATAGAGGTTTAATCTGGATTTGCAGGTGTCACAGCAAACTCTGTTCACAAACAATGATTTTTGGAAGTGTTCCTGAGCCCATGCAGTGATTTCCATAACTGAATCATGTCTGTTTGCAATGCAGTGCCACTTGAGGGCATGATCACCAGCATCCAGTGTTGGTTTTTGGCCATGGACCTTGCACACAGGGATGTCTCCAGATTATCTGAATCTTTTGATGATATTATGCAGTGTAGATGATGGAATATTCAAAATCTTTGCAGTTTTATGTTGAGGAACAGTATTCTGGATTTGATCCATAGTTTATAGACAGAGTTTCTCACAGACTGCTGAACCTCTGCCCATCTTTGCTTCTGAGAGACTGTGCTCTTTTTATACCCAATCACATTAATGGCCTGTTGCCAATTAACTTAATTAGTAACAACATGTTCCTCCATCCCTGTAGTGCAATGATTTGCACATTCACTTTAGAAAGGTCCCTGTTCGATTCCAGGTGGGGACACAAGCTCCTCTCACCATGGAGGTTTACTGTATGTCAGAAGGGCATCCAGTGTAAAACCTCTGCTAAATTACCAACACATTACCGCTGTGATGACCCCTTAGGTAAAATACAAGAGAGCAGCTGAAGTTACATTAGTTGCATCTTGTTCCTCCAACTTTTTTTTTAGTACCACTTATTTTTCCAGCCCTATGTTGCTTCTATCTTAACTTTTATAAGACATGTTGTCACTATCAAATTCAAAATGAGCTAGTATTTTCATGAAATAATAAAATGTCTCACTTTAAGCATTTGATATGTTTTCCTTGTTCTTTTGTGAATAAAATATTCACTTTTGAGATTTGCAAATAATTGCATTTTGTTTTTATTTTTTAGTAAACATAGTGTCTCATCCCCAATTGGGGTTGTATAACATAAGCACTGGGCTACCAGCATACACCATTATTAATACAATGCTAGCACTGTAGTCACAACAAGTGGCCTACACAGTACTGTACCATCATATGGCTCAACCATTTTCCATGTGTCAAATTAAATGCAAATGTTATTGTTAGCCAATGCAAAAGTCTCACTGTGATCTTTAGAGGCATTGACAACGAACTCGTTCTAGCTGAAGACATGCACAATACACAATATAAAGAGGAATGGATTGAAATAATGCAGAGGAAAGCATTTTCGGGCAGTGTGAGGTACTTTGTTTATACAAAAAAAATTCTTCCTTTGTGGTTAATTAGAAGCACATATCAAAGCAAGTGAAACCAAGCGAACTTTTCCAATTCTGAGTTCAATCAAACAAAACAAACCAAAGGTGTGATCACACCTTATCTGAAATATGTTTAATTTTCCATGTTTACTTTCTCTCTAATGCAGAGTATTGCACAGCACTAATGTTTTTTTTTCCTTTTTCCTATTAGAGGTCAAACAATATGTGTTTAAAACAAGCAATACCTAATGCGATCATTTCTCAAAATCTCCTCTTGACTGTGATTAGGTCAGGTTAAAAAGATCAATCTAATAGTTCAGCACAGTTAGCAGTACTTAAATATAAAGAAAGGACCAGATGAACAAACATTTTAAGATCAGACTTTACTAGGAGCGTAGAGAGTGTATGAATAAAATGTTAAATCAGGTTTTAGACATGAGCCATAACATATATTGTCCTTAGTTTATGTTTAGGCAGTTGACTTGTGTATTTAGCTGAGCTTTGTTGGGTTTTCCCCGGAGTCTAGCATTTACTTTGAGATGTTTTTTTCTCCCACATCCCACACAATGAGGCTGACTGCTGAAAGAAAATCACCAATATTGGCCCACACTGTGCAAGTAAATGCACAATTAGAGGGTAATACAGGTTTCCACTGTAATCCCTAGTATTGCAGAAAATATATATTTGATTACAGTCCTGGTAAATATACTTAATCTTGAGTTTCATGAGTTTAAGCTTCATTGTGAATTAGAAAGAAGTTGTAAGTTGTTTTTCTTTCAGTTTTCTTTGTTTCTTTTAATTAAGTTTTGGTTTTTCAATCTGTTTTGCGAGGATAGCATGGGAATCTAATCAAAGTGCCACTTATCAAATACTGTATGACCATAACAAAAAAAAGCAAGGAGAATAAAAAGAACAACTAGATTTCCTTTTCAAAAATTGGGAAAATTTGTCTTTGGATAGGCCTACTAGTGAAAAACTGAAATGCGTATTGGAACAGTAAGGCCAATTAATTTATTTTTGCTGTGCACTGAAAACATTTATGGGTGAGATCAAAACATGAATATGGGAAGAGAGAGCAAAGTTTCAGCTTTTATTCCCAGGTATTTAAATAAAGAAATGTTGAACAACATGGAACATAACATATTTTGTAACAAACTACCCATAGGATTGGAACAGGATGTCTTGAACTAAATTAAAGTAAAAAATACTTAATATTTGGTTGCATAACTCTTCCTCACAATGATAGCATCAAGCCTACGACCCATAAACTCAAAAACTAAAAATTTCTTGTTTCATCATTGGTTCTGCCTTTCCAGACTTTTACCACAGTATCTTTTAGTTCTTGTCTGTTTTGTGTGGTTTCTCCCTTCAGTCTTCTCTTTAGGAGGTGAACTATACTGCTCAAAAAAACAGCTGGGATACTGATCTGGTCAGTTAAGTAGCAGAGGGGATTGTTCATCAGTTTCAACTGCTTTGGTGTTCATGAAATCAACAACAGGTGCACTAGAGGGGCAACAATGAGACAACCCCCGAAACAGAAATGGTCTCATGGGTGGAGGCCACTGACATTTTTTCCTCCTTATCTTTTTTGACTGTTTTTTCACTAGTTTGCATTAGCTAGGTACAGTGTCACTACTGGTAGCCTGAGATGATACCTGGACCCTACAGAGGTTGCACAGGTAGTCCTACTCCTCCAGGATGGCAGATCAATATGCCATTGCCAGACTGTTTGCTGTGTCTTGGAGCATGGTCTTAAGAGCATGGAGGAGAATCCAGGAGACAGACAGTTACTCAAGGAGAGCTGGACAGGGCTGTAGAAGGTCCTTATCCCATCAGCAGGACCGATATCTGCTCCTTTATGCAAAGAGGAACCGGATGAGCACTGCCAGAGCCCTACAAAATGACCTCCAGCAGGCCACTGGGGTGATTGTCTCTTACCAAACAATCAGAAACAGACTTCACAAGGGTGGTTTGAGGGCCCGATGTCCTCTAGTGGGCTCTATCCTCACTGCCCAGCACCGTGGAGCTCGATTGGCATTTGTCATGGAATACCAGAATTGGCAGATCAGCCACTGGTGCCCTGTGCTTTTCACAGATTAGAGCAGGTCTACCCTGAGCACATGTGATAGACATGAAAGGTTCTGGAGAAGCCATGGAAAAAGTTGTGCTTCCTGTAACCTTGTTCACCATATCTGGTTTGGTGGTGGGTCAGTGATGGTCTGGGGAGGCATATCCATGGATGAACACACAGACCTTTACTGACTGCCATTAGGTATCAGGATGAAATCCTCAGACCCATTGTCAGACCTTACAATAGTGCAGCAGGTCCTGGGTTCCTCCTGGTGCACAACAATGCCCAGCCTCACTTTAATGAGGCTTTGTACATTGTTCGAAAACTGGTCTTCTGCTGCTAATAGTACTTTATTGTATTACTTAAGGACACTCAGCATTGCAGGGATACTGTATGAGCCAGGGTCCTCTGAAAAACACCCTTCGAACCTTTGAGGAGCTCATCAGCTAACTTCTAGTCACAGTTTTGTTTGTAGCTGACTTTGTTAGCTTCAATACTATGAAGAAAGTCCATAGCATTGAATGAAGGAATTGATACCACTGACTGGCCCCCACACTCGCCTGTTGTAAATCCGATAGAACACCTCTGGTATATTATGTCTCGGTCCATCTGATGCTGCTAGGTTGTACCTCAGAATGTCAAGGAGCTCAGAGATGCACTGATCCAGATCTGGGAGTCCAGTGCCCAAGGACACCATCAGTTGTCTCATTAAGACATGCAAACAAGCACGTAGGGGCCATACAAACTACTGACATACTGGCAAAATAAAACTGTGTGCTACATCAGTTCTTCACTTTGATTTTCAGGGTATCTGAATTCAGCCCTCCGTAGGTTAATAATTTTCATTTCCATCAAACAGTTTGGTATCCTTTAGTTCCTAACACATTACCCAGTCCATATCAACATAGATATACAGCATGATTTTTTTCCCTCTGAGATGTGATGTGTTTTTAGATTAGATTAGAGTGTTCCTTTTTTTTTAGCAATATACATGTTCATTTGGGTTAAGATCACTTAATTGACTTGGCCAGTCCAAAACCTTCCATTTTCCCTCGGTGAAATCCTTTGTTGTGTGTGTTTTGGATCATTGTCTTGCTGCATAATAAAGGTCCTCCTGATTAGTGTGGATGCACTTCTCTGTTGGCAAACAATATGTTTCTGTAGACTTCTGTATTCCTCCTGCTACTACCATCTCAAGTTACATCATCAATAAAAATGATTGAGCAGTGTACGCCTAAAGAATGACACAACCTCCGCCATGCTTCACAAATGAGCTAGTGTAGTTAGGATCATGAGCAGATCCCTTCCTTCTCCATAATTTAGCCTTTTCATCACTTGAGAAGAAGTTAATCTTTGTCTCATCAGTCACACAACTGTTGTAGCTCATCTCTGTGCTTTTTTTTAATCAAAATTCCAATCTGGCTTCCTATTTTTTACTGTAAATGAGTGGTTTACATCTTGCAATATGGTCTCTGTATTGTGGTTCTCTAAGGCTACGTTCCCACTGCAGGGAATTCCAATTTTTTGCTGAGATCTGATTTTTTTGCGTGATCATTCAAATTACAATTTCCCAGACTCCAGGGCAAACAGTCTCTGGCCCTGAAGTGATGTGTATGTGCAAAAGAAAGCATGACATCACACGCAGCACGCTGTGTTTACGGAAGTAAATATGGATGCTACACATTACACCATGTGAGTAAAGCTTCACTTTCTTTCCAGTGACTACCTCCATCAACGCTGCTGTGCTTGCTTTGTGCATTGTTGGCATTTGATCTTGCCACGTCTCACCTCCAGAAATGTGGCATCTGTCTCACTTCAATGACGAAAAAGTCGGATGAAATGCGACATGACCGTTCAGACTGAAGAGGCTTTGAAAAACATCGGATATGTATCTGATTTAGGACCACAAATGGAAGGGGCCTGAATCCAGTTTAAAAAAAAATGATCTGGGCTGTTCAGACTGTCATAAACAAATCAGATATGGGTCACATATGGGCAAAAAAGTGGATTTGGGCCACTGCAGTGGGAATGTAGCCTAAGACTCTTTTGAACAAGTGGCTGTGATCATTCCACCCCTGCTCTTTGAAGTTTGATAATGTTACAGATTGTTGTTTTGGGGCTTTTCTTTACTGCTCTCACATTTGTCTGCCATCAACTGTTGTTGTCTTTTTCGGATGACCAGTTTGATGCCTCTTGCTCAGTGCACAAATATCTTCAGAGCACAGCAAAACAGCAAAGACAATTAATTGGCTTTGCTGTTCCAATGCTTTTGGAGGGGACTGTAGTTCCAGCTGTAAACCAGCTGATAATAATGAGAGACAGAAATTTAAAAAAAACCTTACAATGAGCACAGTGACTAATATCTCATTTTCTGAAGCTAAACTTGCGGAGTAAGCTGTATGGATATGGCACTAATGTTACACAGTAATTCGCCAGGAATGTGTGCTTACACACAACTTTTTCGCCTAAGCTCTCTGCCTAGACAGTCTTGTTGTGGCTTAAGACTGGAGCCATTGAGATAAACGAAAGATGAATTAGTCCAGCTTAGCACATGACATTATCAAAACATGGCTCATCACGTTTGCCTCCCATGCAGCACTGATATATGCCAGTTCAACTTAAAATTTGTGGGTTTCCTTGGGTAGTAATTTTTGGTCATGTAGACTGGTGATGCAAAGGAATGAGTCACTTCAGAATCCTCCGTATTTTGCTGACCAAGCACTAATTGCAGACTCTGAAGGGAAAAAAAAAGTCGATGTATCATTATCCTGCTGATGATGAAAACACGAGTTCCAACACAAACTCATCCCGTCAGCAGACAGCAAGGAAAATCATATGATGCATGATCTCACATTTGCCCTGGCAAAATGGTACAGTAATAGGTCATATGAATTACAGGCTGTTCCGTGCTTCTCCAAATGATCACATGGATGACTATCAGCAGCCAGTTGGTTTTTTTAAAAACACAAACTCCCCATTCATCTGAGTTCAATGGCTTTTGAACCACTGAGCTGACAGATTGTTGTGTGGAATGTTAAGGGCTACAGATGTCAACAAACAGCCATCATTGTTCGGCAAACATGTGGTTTCCAAACAAAAGGTGAAGACATGGAGGGTGGGAGACCAACAAGCTGTAGCTGACACTGACCATCTGACCTCCACCCACCTCATGGTTTATCCAGACATAACAACATCACACCTTGGAGCAAGCCCAAGCCTGTCACAACTTGACTCCAAATTCCAGAGGTCAGTGGAAAAAGACATCTTGCTGCTAAGTCCTGTCACAACTTTTGTGACAGGTCATGTGAGTTCAGTGGCTAAGAAGCAACCCAATGATCTAATTCTCAGCTGTCTGGCACCCACTTTTATGGTTCCTTAATAACAACATCATCAACACAAGCACAGAGTATGTCAAAAAGGCTAGAATTAACACCACAAGACACAACCACAACCAGATTTTCAAAACCTAAGCGCTGCAATGGGAATATGCTTTGTCTTTTTTATCTTTAGAGGTTAGCACATTTGAAGAGGACATAGCATAATCTGAAATTAGAGTCTTCCGTTTCATTATCTCTCAAACTTCTCTGAATTTCACAAACACTCTGCTCTAGTGCACCCAGACTTATTTTAGTTTTGTTTTTTGTTTCATTCTGATTTTCAGTTTGAATATTTCATACTCCCACCACTTGGCAGTCACGGTTATGCTTCCCATAAACTGGATTGCAAACCAGGCAAGATGGGTAACATATGCAGAGCCCTGAAAGCCCTCTGCATGTCAGTTTTTTTTTGACAAACAGCACATTTTTTAGTGGAATTTTAAATATTAAAACTAAAATATCAGTTGAAATGGTTTCTTCATTATTAGGTGATTTTATGTTCATGTTTTATAGACAGGCTCCATGCCAAGATCTAGTTGCTGAGCTCACAAGGTGCACATGGCTAAATTAAGGGGTACTTACTGGAATTATTAGAAACAAAGGGAAATTATGACATAATTCCAGCATTGTAGTGATTGTGCTGGCAACAACTTACAGTACACTCACTGGCCATTTCATTAGGTATACATATTAAATTGCTTGTTAAGACAAATATCTAATTAGCCAATCACATGTCAGCAACAAAGTGCATTTTAGCATGTAGACAAGGTTGAAACTAAGCATCAAAATTGGAGATTTAATTAACTTTAAAAGTGGCATAGTTGTTGGTACCAGATGGGCTAGTCTGAGTATTTCAGAAACTGCTGATCTACCGGGATTTCCCCACAAAGCCATCTGTATGGCTTCCACAGAATGGTGACAAAAAGAGAAAATACACAGTAAGCAGCAGTTCTCTGGGTGAAAATGCCTTGTTGATGCCAGAGGTCACAGGACAATGACCAGACTGCTTCAAGCTGATGGAAAGGCAACAGTGACTTCAATAACCACTTGTTATATCCAAGGTAAACAGAAGAGCATTTCTTAATGCACAGAATGTTGATCCTTGAAGCAGATGGGCTGCTGCAGCAGAAGAGCACACCGGTTGCTACTCTTGTCAACTAAGAACAGGAAATTGAGGCTTTAAATAAAATAATAAAATAAAAAAGTAGCATGGGCTATCTAATGAATTGACCAGTGAGTGTACATTGCACACATGGAGGTAGATGGGTGAGTCAGTAGGAGGCAATTGCAAATTTTGACCTTAGAGCAACTAAGAGCTTAATCTAGTCATTTCCCCTCCCCTTATTACCATAGCACCAGGCCTCTTTTTAATGTCATTAAGGAAATTTACTTATTACAGAAATAGTCAAGTCAAGTCAAATTTATTTATATAGCACATTTAAAACAACCTCAGTTGACCAAAGTGCTTGACATCAGTTAAAAGAAATGAAACAATAAAAAAACAAACACATTTAAAATATTAGTACATACAATAAATATGATAATATTAACAATAAATCAGAATAAGACAGATAATAAAATACATAAAATTTATCAAATTAAAAGTACAATGGTAATCTAGATTATCAGCTGCACATTTACACACTAGGTTGCCAAACCACATTGCAAAAAAAGAAAGGTCCCCCTTGTTGGCACATTTAAACACTAAGAAGGCAGAATTTGACTCCAGTTGGTATTTTTCCAGCCCTTGTGCTCATTTAGGTCCATGCAAAGTAAATCCAGAGGAGTCAAGTCATATTTGCTCTGGAATAACAAATATGAGGAAAAACAAAAACAAGAAATGAAGAAAAACATAGCCAGCTAAAGTCTAGATAAAACAGTGCAGGGGTGACAAGTATAGAGTGTACAGACGGAGTATTTATTCTTAGACTAAATGTTCTGCTATTTCCTTCCTGTTAGTAACAAGTTGGGAATTTTGCTGGGAACACGCCGCCCCTTCCAGACAGAATGTGACTCTTGTTACTAAACTGCTCTTTCCTCTGTGAATAAAACAAAACATGGCAAGCCTCCAGTGACTTCATACAAAGACCTACTGTGGAGTACATCATGTGCTGAGAAAGAGCAGAGCATTAGAACAGTTTCTGCCTAAGCAAAGAAAGCGCATGTTTCTGCTGTCTCAAAACAGTCAAAGCTATGTGACAAGCAGTTATATTTTTAAAGAACTGTTTGCTTAGCATTGAAGACAAAATATCTGTTCTGTCAGGGACTTCTGTTAGGAGGAAAGGATAAAGTCTCAGAGAGGTTACGATTTACAGTTGCAGTATACAGTGTAAGACTCTTTTCAAACATTATGGCCTGCGGCAGGGTCCCTTGTGATACTCAGGGGCCCTGCTGTAGAAAGCTCCACTCTGTTTCCATAAGAAAGAGTAAACCCAGAGCAAGAGAAACCCGTATGAGTCCATATGGTGTATTAGATGTTTGACCATGTTTCCAAAAAAGTTGGTATGCTGTGTAAAATATAAATAAAGACAGAATGCCATCATTTCAAAGAAAACATATTAAATGCTGATAAGAAATGTTACAATTTGAAAATATTATGCTAAGTTTGAAGTTGATGCCAGCAGTTAAGTTAGAAGGCAACAAAAGTATTTAAGTAATACTGTAAACCAAACACATTCTAGAACTTTAAACAGTGACCTTGGTTAATTGGCAACAGATCAATAACATGATATGTATTAGAAAAAAAGAAATCAAAGAGATGATCAGTGTTTCAAAAGCAAAGATAGACAGGGTTTTCTGAATGTAAAATTGCAATAAATTTGGGGATTCATCATCTGTTGTATATAATATAATTGAAATATTCAAAGAAGCTACAGTAAAATCTATTTGCAAAGGACAAGTGCGAAAGAACAATACTGACTGGTTGTGAGTTGGCACTACATTTACAAAGTAAGACATGATTCTATTGTTGAAATCATTTCCTGGTCTGCAGGTTAAGATCCTAGACAAAAAACCAAAACAAAAAAACCCCCATGTTTTTGGTCATTTTTGCCTATTCATCCATAGGAGCATTTGTGAGGCCAGACACTGATGTTGGATGAGAGGGCCTGGCTCACAATCTTTGTTCGAGTTCATCCCAAAGATGTTTAGTGGGGATGAGGTCATGGCTCTGCGCAGACCAGTCAAGTTCTTAGACAACCAAATTCATTTAACCACGCCTTTATCCTTGCTTTGTGCACTGGGGCACAGATATGCTAAAACAGAAAAGGGCCCTCCCCACACTGTTCCCACAAAGTTGTACTCATATAATGTCCAAAATGTCTTGGTAAGCTGAAGTATTAAAATTTCCTTCTCTGGAACTAGGGGGCCCAGGCAACCTCAGAAAAACAGCCCCATAGCGTTATCCTTCCTCCACCAAACTTTACAGTTTACAGGCAGGTATCGTTCTTCTAGCTTTCACCAAAGGCAGACTTGCATATTACATGACAGAGAAGCATAATTCGTCACCTCAACAGAACACATTTGCCCTGCTCCGGAGTCCAGTGTCAGTGTCCTTTACTCTATCCAACACTTCGCGCTGTGCTTGGTGATGCAAGGTTTACATGTTGCTGCTCTACCATGGAAACCCATGCCATGAAGCTCCTGGTGCACAGTTTTTGTGCCAATGTTAATGCCAGAGGAGGACTGGAACTCTGCAGTTATTAAGTCAGCAGAGTGTTGGCCACTTTTAGGCGCTATGTGTCTTGGCACTCATTGACCCTGCTCTATAACCTCACGTGGTCTGCCACTTCATGGCTCAGTTGCTGTGGTTCCTATATACTTCCACTTTTCAATGACACCACTTTCTTGTGGAATATCTAGGAGGGAAGAAATGTTATGAACTGACTTGCTGCAACAGTGACATCCTCTTTCAGTTTCACGCTTCAGTGAGAGAACAACCCATTCTTTCACAAATATCTGTAAAAGCAGACTTCATGGCTAGGTGCTTCATTTTATACACCTGTGGCAATGGGGCTGAATCAAACACTTGAATTCAAAGATTAAGAGGCGTGGCCCAATACTTAGTCCATATTGACTAGGACCAGGAACACTGTCGCCTTCGCTGGGTCTGAACTCTTTTAAGATGGACTTGGGATGTGGAAAACTGTTTTGGCCTTATCAGTGCCAGGTGACAATTAGTACAGATACCATGGATAACTTGTTCATCTGTGAAGGCACCATGAATCCTGAACAATGTATACAGAATTTGGACAAATATTTTTAAGGGAGGCCTTACTTGCATCAGCAAGACGTTCTGTGTGTTTTATAACTACATGACTTCATAATGTAAAACAACCAGTCCACCTGCAGTCCAGACTTGCAGAGCCCAAGCACAAAACTGGAGGAATCTTCCATTCATATAAAAATATTTATTGCAGTCACAGGTAAAGTATAGCAGCGCTGGACTCAGTTTGACAAGAGCTCTCACATTACGAAGT
>VUQH01029290.1:13276-28188 GCA_015106775.1 Etroplus canarensis | reverse complement strand
CTCTAGAGTAGTGTTAGGCCTTATTCTTTCATTGGAAGCCCAAGCACAAAACCGGAGGAATCTTCCATTCATATAAAAATATTTATTGCAGTCACAGGTAAAGTATAGCAGCGCTGGACTCAGTTTGACAAGAGCTCTCACATTACGAAGTGTAAAATATGACTTTTGAGCGGCTAATATCCTCTATAAGGCAAGAATGAGAAAACCTCTCTAATTCAGAATTACAGCAAGTAGTCAGTTCCCAAATGGTCACAGTGTTGCTGAAAGAAGAGATGATCCAACACTGTGGGAATAGTTTATCCCAATAGCAGACTTTTTTTATGTATAGGTGATATCAGCTCCAAGTAAGCTTTTGTTAAACAAATCAAGAGACAATATTTTATTAGTTGTCTTTGTACTATTTTCAAATATATATATTTTTTGCACCTTCAACTTTTCCCTTGTATTTCTCCAAGGGGTTGCCACAGCATCCGAGTCTGCATAGGTGTTTTGGCACAGATTTTTACACCAGATGCCCTTCCTGATGCAACACTCCCATTGTGGGGTGGGCTTGTGTATCCACCTGGGCAAAAATATGGTCAAATATAGAGTTTAAATGATTTGTAAATGATTGTATTATGTTGTTATTTTATGCTTAACACAATCCAACATTATTAGAAATGGGACTGCATGTAATGTTATTAACATGTTTAATTTGGGGCTTTTATCACTGGTGCTCTGAGACATCATAAAAAGCTGTGACTTAACACCTCCTTGTATCAATGATTGCCAGTATCTGTGAAATCCATGATGAATCCAGAGAGTCTTTCTATTTCAGACATTAAATAATTACTGGGATAACAGGTCACTTGTTCGCTTTTGTATTGTAGCAATCTGTTGCATTTTTTATTTTAGGTCATATGACATTGGAAAACTCGTGCACTTTTGACATTGTTCTGATAGTTATTTATCTGCTCTGTAAACAAGAAAAGAAATCAGCGAAAACAGACATTAGCTAAATATTTTGTACAAAACTGTGGAAGCTAGTGTTACAACACAGATATGCTGGGTAAAAGAGTAGAGGGCATTTGTTGCTAGAGATTAAACACATGGCTACTGAATCTGAAAACAAAGACATTATTTTCATGGACTTTGCATATCTTTGCGTGCTGGTCCATGGTAAAACTGAACTATGTCTAACATCACAAACCATATGTGCATATCAAAATTACCCAGAAGATGGAACCAGAATGACAGCTGATCCAGCTCAGGATTGTAATGAGTGATGCACAGAAAGAAAGTGTTACTGGTTAGCTGTATTGCACAAACAAATAAGAATTAAATTCCACTGAAAAGTCAAGGAGATTCAATCTTAGCAACAAACCAACTTAAGACAATATTATGTCTTAAACAAACTTAATACCAGCATTTATACATAGATGGCAGATGAGTACATACAAACACTCATTTTTTGAGCATTACAGGCCGGATCAATACGCATAGGAGTTGTTCTTGTGAAAATGGAAAATAAAGGACTAATATGACTTTGACCTTGAGCACAGTTTGGGACCTATTAGCTGAATATTGTCTGTAAGTTTCACTAAAGTCTGACCAAGCTGACCAAGGAGTAGGGATTCTAGTGAAAATGTAAAAGTGATCGTAAGATGACAAACATGACCCTGATTCTATAATGATATATTCTGTCAAAGAATATACAAGAAAATAAATATCAAGTAGTGCCTTTAATAAGAGTACCCATAAACAGACCTTGTAAAGAAAGTATTTTTTAAGGAAAAAGCACGAACATACTTTAAGCACATAGACTGTCTAAAGAAAAGAGCTTCTTATGTCAGCAGCTGCAGTAAAAATTGATAGAGTCCAGCCAGCATGTCACAGTGCCAACATGGATAAGTGTCCAGGATGACTGTGGACTATGATCTGCACTAGTGTCATCACTAAAGCCTGAGAATAAAGTTTCAGAAGGAATGACTCCATTCAGAACTGAACATGACACGTCACCCACTGGATTGAACTTAATCTAAGATAAGCAAGAGAGATTGATGTTCACAAGTTCTGGTTGAGTCACTGGTGAATGTGAGCCATATCACCTCTGATCTGCATTTATTTTTAAACTTCTGTTTAAGGCCTTTTTTTAAAAAAAATCAGCAGTCCATAACAACAGCCAGCACTTCCCAACAACAGTAAGCTTTGAATCAAAGCTTTAGAATTCACCAGTATGACAATCCAGGAGAGAATACATGTTCATACAATTCCATTTTTCTTTGGAATTTGGCTGAGTCCACATTATTACATTTATTCAAAATATCCATATGGTATTATCTATACAAAAACACGTATTGCTTCTATACAGTGGAATGGCCCTGCCATGAGGAAAAGGGAAAGGAGATAGCAGTAGATGGTTAATTTAAGCATTTATTTTTATAAATGTAAATGAACAAAAAAGGACATTGACATATGGTATGTGGTCATCAATGGTATCTGTGATGTGGATGTACAGATGCCAATGGTAAGCCAGAATGAGAGAGTTCTGAACTGGAGTGGCTTTATCCTGGTTCAAAGACCAAGGTGTGCCAAATCAGCTGATATAATCAGCTGATCTATGGTACATTCAAGGACACCTGGGAAGACAAAGTCCGTAGCCACATAGCTCCATAGACTCTGTTAGGCAAGGGCTGTAACAGCAGATGCAGCTTTCTCAAGAGTGTTTTTCTGCAACTGATATACCACAGTACCTCCTCCTGCAATGCAATATCGAAAAACTATAGCCAGGTCACTACATCAATGTTTCCTCAAGGTGACGGGTATCAGATGAATAAGGGTAAGGTGAGCTGAGGCCAACCAACTTTTCATGAAGAAGGAAAAGTTTTCAAAGCACCTTTGGCTGCTACCTTGCATTTTCCCGAGGGGGGGGGGGGCTACACCAGATTAATCTGGCACAGTATTTACAACAGATGCCCCTCCCGACACAACCCTCCCATGGTAGTAGACAAAAGATACACTGACTTCACGATGCAGTGCATGTATCCAGAATCGAAGAATTGCTGTATTACGATAATACCGCGATCGTGTCCCAGCACAGGTTACTCCAATTCCCACCCTGTTTGTCAGCAGTTTATAAAATGATAAATACAAAATGCTCATCCCAATGACAAAATTATTTAAACTCTCTCAAAAAACACAAACTTGGTTGATGCACAGCCAAGGATGAAAATTTATAAAACTATATACTTCTTGCAACATCTAAGTGGCACCAGTGGAGAGTTGCTATTTGGAGCCTTAAGCTTTTAAATAACTTTGAATCCTTCTGTGTGGAGTTTTGCATGTTTTCCGTGTGCCTGTGTGGGTTCACTCATGTGAATATGAGTGTGAATGGTTGTCTGTGTCTGTGTGTTAGTGCTGTACAGACTGGTGACCTGTCCAGGATGCACCATGCCTCTCGCCCTGTGACAGCTGGGACAGGCTCCAGCCCTCCTGCGACCCTGAACTTGACAGGCAGAAAAAAATAGCTGGATGGATCTTTTTTTGCACACAAGCAAACAGGTTTAAATATTTTCATGCCAAGCTTACAGTACATATTGGACATACTAATGTGCCTTAAGTCAAACAGGCTGCATAGCTTATCTGTTAAAATACTGCTTTGGCATTGCTGAAGGGCATTTCAAAGACCAAAATGTGCCCTCTTTAACAGGAACATGATGACATTCTTTCATAGCTGTACATGTGGATGAATGGAAGGCTTGTGTGTGATTCAAAATAGAAGCCTTATAAAGGATGTGCTTGTAGGTGCTTTTATCAGAGACTACATATGCATATTCCTGTTTTTGCATAAATGGTTATGGATGTGGCTGCTGGCATTCAGCAGGTGTTTTGCTTCTGGGTACATCAGTTGATAAATGCAGATTCCAAAGAAGAGAGGGGAGTTGGTGTTGCAGAGATAAAAACTGGGGGAATAGGCCCCAGCCACTGAAGCTAAAAGATTAAAGTAACCTAAGAGTTTAGGCTCTACTGATTGAAAATGACTCTAAAGTGAAGTGTAGAAGCACCACAACAATGACTGCTAAGCACCAAACTAGGAGATGATATGGCATCAAACACAGAGCATCTACATTTTTACTGGCACCAGTGTCCTGACATATTTAGACATGTTTTGTTCAAAGGCATTTCTGCAAATAGAGGAAAGACTTGAGCAGATAGTCAGCACAATTACATAAACATGTTCTCTTCAAGTTGAACAGACTGTGGCCAAAGGTTTAATTAAAGACTCCTTTTGAACCTCAAAGTCAGTGAAGTAAGTCTCTAATTCGGTGCCAGTGAAGCAGCTCTATAAAACTCTTGTGATGTTTAAGTTCTGAAGCTTTTTTGGCAAGTAAGGCATGCACGCACTTAACTTTCTAATCTAATAAATTCAGTTTCCCTTTTACGCAGTATTAATGCAAACTGTGAAGTCTCGGCCTATCTTTGCATCTCAGAGTCAGAATTCTGAGTATTCTCAACTTCGAGCCACAGTGTGGAGTCCTGTTAAAGATTAACGTGCGTCAGCTGACTTCTCAGAAACTGTTGCTTTTTTTAAAAATCGGGGCGGGTTGTTGCTATGAGGAAGTGAAGCAACGTGCAGCCAATGGTGTCTGAAAGGCCGTTCCCCAGCTCAAGTTACAAAACTGCAAAGAGGCCACTTCATGAAGAGGGCTTCTGTATGGAGAAATATTGGGTTTACCTGCTTTTGAAACCAAGTGTTTTGTGAAGTTACTTTGGAATATCTCAAATGTGAACTAGAATCCACTGCCTTATCAGAGGCAGCAGAAAATCAACACCTAATGAGCTGCAGACTACACAGTTTTCATGTCCAAAGGGGAGAGAGAGAAAAGTATATGAAAGTTTTGTAGTCAGAATAAAAGCTTCTTTTAGACCTTTTGGGAGGGTTTCTCTGACAGTCAACACTCAAATTGTTAAGTATGTGGGCAGACAAAGGTTTCTAAACCACTCCTTAAACTATCCCATTACAGGAATGTAGTTGCTTCAGCAAGCTTTCCAGTTTGCAGCTGCAAAAGCTGCACTATTGCAGTCAAACAGATAATTTAACACTTTTAAACTAAATTGATGCAGCTGGAAAGCCTGAAAGGAGTAATTAAAAGGCATACAGTGGAAGCTTTCATAGAATGCATTTGACAGTTTCCTCCAAGTTTCTTAATACTGCAACTGACCACCTACCCCAGTGTGCACAACCACAATGACAGTTTAAAATTCACCAGTGCAACGAGCGTTTTTGGCAGCCATTTCATTTTCAGGTTGATGCAAAATTGTTAGACCTTACAGTAAAGATGATTGTCTCCATTGTGCTGCCCTTGTTTAGTTTTAGTTCCTCTGCGTGCAGCTAAGCTTTCACACCACTCTTACGTATTATATACAAGCCACGTCTCATACAGATGGAAAATTGTGTAAACACATACACACGTATTGTTCTAATAACTTGGTTAGCAGTCTCAAGGTTCTTCAAAGACTGTGTGGGGTCCATTTTCTGCACCCCTAATCCATTTGGGGATTGTGCAAACTGTTCAGTGAAATTGCCTCAGCCTTAATTCCCCATTGTCTGTTCTTCACAGCTACGTACAGGGGTAACCAGGGTGCTGGCTAAGATCATTAGCCGCAGGAGAGGACTAGGGGAGGTCTGCTGTGGCTCATCACCATGGAGAGACCATTTCTTCCTGAGACATCAGTGAAGTGCTTTTTGTTATGTAACCCAAGACAACAGGAGGATCTGAACATGGGTGAAGCAACACATTACCAAGGAGTCCCCTGCGTGAGGCTTAATATGTACATAAAGATTTGCATTTTAGAAGAACAGCCATTGAAGATACCAGAACACTAGAGTCAAGGTTACTTTAGAGAACAAGTGTCAGCTTTAAAAACAAAACGAAATAGTGCATCAAGGAATGAAAAATATACCTCAACAGACATTAAAAGATTTAGACACCCAATCATACATATTGTATCTGATCAAGTCACCAGTCTCCATGTAGCTAGAACCCAGGAAGTAGACACTGTTATGCAATTTGAGGATGTTGATGAACTCCTTTAACCCAGTTTCACAATCTAGCTAGGTGCATTCAGTTATTATGCACCAGCTCTGTGCAGATAACATGTTACAGATGCACCTCACAAAAAGTGCGGATGCAGCTGAGCGCTTAGTGTGATGAAGGTGCTGCTACAGTCTCAAATTTCTAGGAAATGACAACCATCGCTCTGCATTTGGGTTGTGGTGTGAATGTACAAAGGCCAATAAACGCAGAGGTGTTAAAAGTTAAGTGCATAGACTTGAATAAGCAGCAAAAGAAACCAGTATGAGTGTCGATTAACCAGTTTCCTGCTTTTGCTGATTTCCCTTGAAGGAGAGAGTATCAAAAGGCCAAACTATGTGAATTAAATATATTTTTATTCTTCTGTACAGTTTTAGCTTACAACTGGATCTGTTATTCATAGTCTGTTTTGTCTCCAAGGACAACATTTCTTTGCCCAGCTTACAGTCCGTATTCACTTTTTCCAGGAGACGCAAACTTTCCAGGATGTACAGTCAGAAGTCCAGCATGTGGTTGGTCTTGTCTCCTAATGTGGACACTGTCATAATCAGGAAGTACTGCTACACTCATGCAAATCCCACCTCCTCTGCCCTTCACTTGACTGAGATGTCCTTATAAAAAGGATCCAGGACTTGTGAATGGGCTGTATGGAAATCATGTCTGCATATGGATAATTCAGCTATCACTTCCTACTTTGACCCAGGTCATTCTTACAAACCACTGCCACCAAAGCATCATTATACAACAAAACCAATGAGTAAACAGTCAGGAGAAAAAGTCTAGAAAAATCATGTGCTGTTTTTTTAATGTGCATAGATAAGATTCATATTCACAATTTTAGAAAAAATAACCTCTATAAATTAAATAAAAGTAATTACAAGATGGTTGGTTTTTGAGCACAAAGTAATATCCAGCAAGAACAGGGCTTATTTTTACAATTGCGGCTGGAAGGAGACTCATGAAAAAGATGAAAGTGAACTCTGGTGCGTTAAGGATCAGCAGCTGAAGTGTTCATTTTTGTCTTCTGAGATCCACAACAGTTACAAGCAGTATCCCAAAAAAGTCCGAGTCTCAACAAATTCACCTGATCAAGAGGGCCAGGGTGGCCCCAATACCAGCAAATCCAGCAAAGGCCATGAGTGTGTTCCTGACCATTGACTCAGGGTCTGGTACTCTAAAGAACTCCACAAAGCCATCCTGGAAACAAAACAGATGAGAATCGGAATGTTAGTGAGAGATACAGAGCATGTCCACCCCATATAAAGGGCTTTGTTGGAGATGTTATGCAACCAGACACTTTTTTTCCACCACAGCCTGCCATTCAGATGAGTCATTACTCACCCATGCATTGTTTTTGACCAGCCAGTCTCGTTGGTCAGACAGGAGGTATGCACTGATCTCCTGGCTCACCAGCTCCACACAGTTGTCCCTGCCTCTTTTCTTCAGGTCCTGACACACCACAGCCCCAAAAGCCAGCAGGCTGACGATGCGCCCCCAGTTGGTGGTTTTGTCTGCAAAGAGGCTTTTTGCTACTGCACTGACAAATGCCACATCTTCCCCCCTATCATCCAAAGACAATTTGTTGATCATTCCTGTAAAAGCAAAAAAAAAAACAAAATCCAAGTCAGAAATCCATAGGTTTGCACGTAAAAATCATTCACCACATTTTACATATTACAATTACTGAAATAGAATATAAGCGTATAAAGATAGTAAGGTATAAGTAGGAAGTCTAGTGAGATCAACTTTATCTTTGGTATCACATCCTTAAAAGGTATCAGGCTTAAACCCAAAACGCCCCCTGTGGTCAATTAAGTCAGTAAAAAAAACGGCCTGTGACTGAAGCCATCTTTGTGTAAATGCCGCGCAGGCAGGTTTCCACTTACCATTGTAAGCGTATCGGTGCTTATCTAAAACGTCTGTTACTACTCTATGCATTGTTTTTAGTGCGCTGCTCTCTGTGCCTTCAGTTTTGGGAAGTCCAGTAAAGTCTCTTAAGAAACTCCCAACGAGGCGCGTCGTCTCCTTCTCCAGGACTTCTTCGGCTTCGCTGTCCGAATTAAACTCAGGAGTGCTAGGCAACGAGCCGTTCTCCATGTCCTCCCGGAGATTTTTTGAAGCGTACCCATTGGAGGCGGTCACCCCCAGCTTCTGGGGCCGTTTCGGGGTGTTACTGGAGCTGGCGTTCCCGGTGAGAGAGCCTTTAGAGGAGCCCGTGACAATCCGCGGAGAGGAAGCTCTGGGCCCGTAGTGCATTTGTCCCTCCGTGCCTCCATTTTGAGGAAGAATATAGTCCACAAAGCTACCCTCCTGGCGTTTCGGAATCATGTACATTTTGATTAATAGCTTCTAAACGACACCGATGTGTTCCCGCGTGAAGTATTTAGGTAAAATTTAAATGCTAGCCTGGTATTACACAAACAGCTAGCTTCTTGCTTAACGTTCAATCCTGTTACATCTTGCTCTCGCAGCAGAAGGCGAGGGTTGAGTAAGAAATTCGTATATATAGACACAGCCTTTTTTAGTCACGTGACTCGTCTCAACCAATGACTAAAACCGGTGTCGCTTATTCTTTATATTTATATAAAAACAAGAAACAAAATACAAGGATTCATAGTTGATATTACTATTTTTTATTTTTTTAGATTATGTGAATGAAAGCTCCACCATTTCTTTGTGACTTGCTGATGTGTTTTTCCATTACATAAAAATTAAGGCGTGAAGATTTAGGACAGGAAACGCTCCCTAGATGGACTCGGACGTCATATATATTGTTTACACGGTGATGACGAAATAACTGAAGCAACAGCATCAAATAAAAATATCATTAAAATGATATAGCATCAGCTATGATACCCAAGGGAACCTCCTGACCGATCAATAAAGTTCTATCTACCTACCCACCCCCCCATAACAGGGACAAAGGCTCCAATTAGGAGAATGTGTTAAACTCACATTCTTACCTCACAGAATTGTTTATAATTCATATATTTTGAGCTTTTATGGGGAATATCATAACAGCACAGATATTTCATAAAGACCCAATAAAGAAGATTTCCCAGATTTGAGAAATTCTCTTGCTATTGCAGCTAATTCAGTAACATTTGCCTCACAAGCGAAAGGTCCCTGGTTCGATTCCAGATGGGGACACAAGCCCCTCTCACCATGGAGGGTTGCGTCATTAAGGGCATCCGGTGTAAAACCTCTGTGAAATTACTGATGCGGATTAATCCGCTGTGGTGACCCCTGGGGAAAATACAAGGGAGTAGCGGATGGATGGATGGATGATAATAATAGTAAACTATTTCAGACTGAAAGCAAAACAGAATAATATAGCTTACTCAGTGTGATCATGACAGGATGACTGTTATATGAGTTCAGGGTTAATGTAAAAAGTTAGAATGACAGTGCTGGTAATAATCTGCCAGACAGATGTGATGCATTGTAGGGATATGTTGCACAAGATATGAAATGGCACCACTGAAGGCCTTTGGTATCGCTGTTCAAAGGAGAAATTTTCATGGGTCAAATTCCAAAATGACAGCATGTCAGTCTTCTTCTTCTGTTGTTACAAAAGGCCAGTGTTCATATATTTTCTATTATTACTCAGAAGAGCAACTTGGGCACTCCCCACCTCACATTGTAATGAGTGACTTTTTAATCAGGTAGCATTCCGTACTGGTATGACAGAAATACCGAGAATTTTCCATGCACTCCAATCCCATCATCTAAATGGCCAGGGTGCCCCCTAGTGGACATTAAAAGCTTGTACACCCCTGTGTGTGTGTGTGTGTGTTTTTATAAACCCAGAACGTTCTGGTTTTCACCCAACTTCCAATTCACCTTGAGACAAGGGCGGGGCTACCAGTAAACCAGTGGTTTTCAAACTTTGTTCTCCACGCCCTGCTTCAAAAGCCCCACACCCCATAGTTTTATCAGTTAATAACTGAAAAATTATATTTCATATAAAAAATCTCTTCAGTTTTCACTTCACTTCATATTTTTCACCTGGTTGTTGATGCCCCACAGTTTGAGAACCGCTGGAATAAACTAAACGTGGGGCAAACACTGTGTTTGTGTGGGAGGACATGTTGGCCATCCTGGGAGGTGGTCTGAAATTTTCATATCTGACTTAAAGAAATACAAATAAACTGTGCAGGTTACTGGATTGGCATTCAGCTTGTAAAATGGTAAATGGACTGGTACTTATATAGTGCTTTTCTACTCTATATGAGCACTCAAAGTGCTTTTTACTACAAAGTCTCCTTCACCCATTCACACCACTTTATTCTAAGCCTTAAGTGCAATTAACTATCACACTCTGATAGATACATCAGGAGCAATTTGGGGGTTCAGTGTCTTGCCCAGAGGATTTACAGAGGATTTACAACAGATGTCCTTCCTGACATAACTCCCCATGGTGAGAGGGACTTGTGTCCTCACCTGGAATCAAACCTTTTGCTTGTAAGGCTAATGTGTAAACCACTGCACTACAGGGACACCTGCAATATTATGAGTATTGCAATAAAATATACTGTAATGTACCATCTTTTTTTAACCGCAAATTATATCCCCAAAGGTAAACTCTGTGAATGTCTGTTTTATCTAATAAGATAAAGTTCTCAGTTTGTTCCTCTCACTTCAGACATTTTTATTACGGCAAAATGAGACTGTGACAGACTGACCAACACTGCCATTAAAACCTGTCATAAATGTCAAAAAGGTGTTTGTAGTCTTTTCCAGGTTAACTGAATGCAGACACATGGTATCATTACATGTATTTTGAACAGTGCAGCTTGTACAACAAAAGTTATGCAGCCCCTTCAGCAACTGAAAAATTTGAAAATATACAGGGATTATGTAGGTGGATGGAAAAACAAACAAAAATGATTATTCTAGTATTAAAATGTTTAATTTGTATTTGCAGTGGGGACAAAAGCCCCTCTCACCA
The DNA here is from genome assembly GCA_015106775.1 of Etroplus canarensis. Taxonomy (NCBI): domain Eukaryota; kingdom Metazoa; phylum Chordata; class Actinopteri; order Cichliformes; family Cichlidae; genus Etroplus; species Etroplus canarensis. The sequence goes on along the minus strand of VUQH01029290.1, from coordinate 17,163 downwards.
CAGAGGGTTGCATCAGGAAGGGCATCCAGTGTAAAAAACCTCTGCTAAATTATCAGTGCGGATGAATCCGCTGTGGTGACCCCTTAAGGAGAATACAAAGGAGCAGCCAAAGGTACGTTAATTTTTATAATAGGATATCAATATTTGGCATGCCTGTATTGATACAATATTGACACGTAAAATATCACGATACAACACTGTATTGATTTTTGCCCCCTACCACCATTAACTCCTTTACTTTGCAAACTGCAAACCAAGGTTGTATGAGACACTGTAATTTATATATACTACCGATTAAAGTTAAACACATTTACTGTTGTTACCGGACTACTTTTTATTAGCTCTGTTACCTCGCTGTTAAATCTTGTGCTTCAATGTGACCGCTATATTATTCCAGGGCAGCACAGTCTCCTAATGCTAGTTCACGGAGGCAGGAGGTGACTCAATTTTCAACCAGTTTTCAAGTGCTTTTGTTAAGTGTTTATTTCCAATATAATTTTATGATTTCACAAGTGCCCCTTATTTGCTGTGGGACCAACCCCTGGAAACACCCCTGGTTTGAGAAGTCTTCTAGAAGAAATCGTTTATATGTTGAATATGCCACAAGAGGAACATTAAGTTCAATGAAAAAGCAATGAGAAAGTCTTATTAATGTAAAAGTTTATTTCAAATACTGACAAAAATCCTCTCACCTACTTCCACACAACTGAAACATTCCAAGTACCCCTGTACTTTCTGAAGTCTTAAAATCATTCCTGTATTCTCCAGTCATCCCATTTATCATGTAAACCCTTTATTTTTTCTTGGAAGCAAGGGTGCCCCTGATTTTCCTGCAGTTATCTTGGGCCAGGATGAAATATAGTAATTACGCAATAAGAGAACACAAGAAAAATAAAGAAACATTTACTTGCAAACAAGAAAACAGATCAAGTAAAAGCAGCACAAAAGTATTTCAGAGCACACAGCCTGTCATTTCTTTATACATTCTGGCACATGTTTATCATAACTGAACAAGAGACACCCTGTGTGTTGGGTCTGAATCGTACCCTGCTATTTCCTCTTGTTGTACTGCCCGTGCAAAGCCAGATATCAAGTAGCATTCAAGAACCTCTCTTGAATATTGTTTCATACCATCAAAGCATATTCACCCATTTCTTTTTTTAAGCCACTCTTACTTTGTGAAGCAGAAAAATGAAGGCTTTTTAATTCTTATCAAAGTGACAAAGCAGTCCAGAATTTTAACCTATGGCTAAGACCATATGTATTTATATATACACATTTTAATTTTGTAATTTCCATTGAAGTTTAATATGATTTTGCCACAGGATCTTTAGAACTGAAACTGAGATACTGAAAAAGTGTGATACTGGTAAAATCCAGAGGACAGGTGTTCTTTACAGGGTACATTCTCTTAGATTTGTCATTGACTGAATCAGCAGCATTTACACATATTTCCATTTGATACAGATTCACATAGCCTCTGCGATACAATAAAATACAGCAGAAGTAGTGTTAAACTGAGAGGAGAGAGGAACCATTGAATCAGAAATAGCTCAGGCTATGCAAGAGTGAAAAGCAGGTGGGAAAACAACAAAAATAATTTCCTGTTAAAGTCTATTTACAAAAGCTGGAACGGAGAAAAGCGGTGCATTCATACAACACCACAATGAGCACATACGCACACGTTAGTCCTCTTTCACCCACTGCAACTCTGAAAGTCTTATTGAAAAATAAGTGAGGTTAAGAACGTGATGGTGTATGCACCCTGTTATCTAGCCTACGTGGTGGAGTGTGCGCTTGCGAAGGTTCCCTGACGCAGTAAATTTACACAGACTCTGTGAGTGACGGCATCCAGTTCAGATTCTTCAATGTGTGAAGGGTGCACATTGAAAGTCTACAGAGATTTGGTGACCGTTCCATTGACCTGTTTCGGAGGTCGAACAGGTGGGACTTGGGAGGGGGGGGGCATGCTCGCACTTCACTCCCTCACCATATGTTATGAAATCTCTTTGCGTTGCCAAGTGTTGGTGCTCCTGCAGAAATGCCGTGTCCTACTTTAAGCCTGTGATGATGCTCTTAGGAGCTGCGCTTATCAGGTTGCCTGCTGTTTACCCTATGACACCCCTGAGATCAAACGTCAGTCAGAGTAGCGCCAGCCTGGACAGTAAAAAACTAATACGAGGTGCTGTAAGTAAAGCAGGTCTATACCCCAGCTGGGATTTTAGTGAAGTAGTAGTTTACTTTTACTAAGATTAGTGTTTCATAATGCAAACTGCAGTAAACGCAGGTCAGATGTCAAGGGAACCACTGTCACATACTGCTTATTCTTGTGTTGAAACATTCCGTCATTCACGTCAGACTATGTCTTTTTTGGACCAATCCCTAATGTCTACAAGATACTGACAGCAATGACTGGTTACTTTTGTCATCTCAAGGGGACTTCTGAGGTTGGAAACTAAACACAAACTCACTCCTCATATCTCCAGCCAGATCAGTGTGGGCTCGAAGCTGCCTCATCATAATGCAATGTAAGCAGGATGATTAGATGGTAACAGTCACACTGAAAAGACAAGTGTATCCACAGCCTCTGGGCCGGATAGCTGCAATGTGGAATTTGGCTCGGTTGTTAAAGCAAAGAATATCCAAGCCAGAAATCCTAGGGTGTAATCCCAACTGTGTAGATTTAGCACTACCATTTCTCTCAGGCATGCTAGCTGGTCTCGTCCTTAAAGCGCTAAGCTTAACACGAATTACGTGCTTGTTTGAGTATTATTTACAGAAGCATATATTCTATGCAGGGTGCTTCTATCCCCCCACAAGTCTTTCAGGCTCATAGTTAACACATATCTTGATGTAACTCAACAGCAACCAAACAAAGACCGAGCTCACAGGCTGGCAGGGTTCCCAGCCTTTAAAAATAATACCAGGATATACTCAGCTGGCTCCTACCCTGGGCAGCAAACAGAAGTGTGTGTACATGGATTGTCAGAACAGCAAAAAGCAAAGCAAGTAAGAAGTGTGACTATGAACATTTCAGAGCTTCACGTGTTTGTTTTGATCACTTACTAAGCAGATGCTCCAGTCCTGTTAGAAAAGCATCTTAAATTTCTTTTTTGTGACATATTACAAACATGCAGCCTTTTTTTTAGAGAGGAGCAAAGGGGGTAGGAAATAAAAGCAAGAGTGAGAGAGAATATTTTAAAATTTTAAATCCCTGCTTGGATGAGCTGCAGCAGTTGTCTTCAGGTTATATTTGACAAAGTGACCGAAGGGTGAGATGCAAGGAACCTTCCATTCATTTCCCAATAGTTTGTCAGTGAATGCTAAGTATCCCTTAAGCTACCCCTCACAGATTTGGTAAGCAAGCAATTATTCAGATACATCTTCCAACCCCTCCTGCTGAAGCCAGCCACCAGCACAGAAAGAGAACATGAAGATCAAAGAACACACGGTGATCATGGTTCCTAACTCCCTTACACACATTAATTTGGTGTCATTCAAGATGCAAAAAAGAAAAAAAAAAATACTATACAGAATACAAAGTGCATTAACTCACCCCATCCAACCCCTGCCTGATGACACACACACCTACTGTAATGCATCTTGGAACACTGAAAACCAAGATATAAGGGAGGCGGTAGAGCAGAGTGCGCAGAGGGGGCAGAGCTGTGCGTGGTGGGAAGGCAGAGAAGGCTGCGACCTTGTGGGCCACCTAAACCTCCATCCCCTCCCATCCCGCCCCACCCACATACAAGCAAATGGAGTTTTAACTTATACAACTCTGCCCGATATGTTAAAGCCAGTGGTGCCTGGAGATGTAAAAGGAAGAGAGGGGAGGGGATGGACATATTGGGGGCACAGGTAAGGTGGAGAAGGGATGTTTGCTG